>JAEIIL010027231.1:0-14146 GCA_018905715.1 Drosophila lini
TCGTAAACCTTTTTTATATAATTATCTATACTTCTACTCTTGTGTTATCAACTCAATTACCATTATCTTATCACTTTTTCTAGGCAGGGAATAGTGGAAGTTAAAATTCTTTATAGTTCAGGGCCATTGATCTGCGGCAATATATGTAGGTTTCGTTATCTTAATAATATTATCTGAATTAGATAAAATCACAACTTAGGATGCCTAGCTAATAGTTTTAAAGAGCTCTAGGAAAAACTTCTGTATGGAAATGAGAGATAATAATAATGATAATAATATATCATAATATATCTGATCAGAAATGAGAGATAATAGTGAGCTATTTATACTGAGCACCCTTAAACTGAACTTTTTTTTTATAATAACTATTCACTTATCATGGATCCAAAGAACTTTTATATTTCATTTGAATTATCTTACTTCAGCTTCTTCAATGCAAATATAAATAATTCGCCTCTAGATATTACTGGATATCTTTCGAAATTCATTAAAAATACACTTTTAATTTAGAAGCCATTAAAAACAATATACATACATCTAGAAGATGTATATGTCTTTAAGAAAACCAAAAAATAAAAGACTGATTCGAGACGTGCCTCCTTTCCTCGATACGCTATCGCGGCAAACAAAAATAGTTGTATACAAACAAATACTCAGAAATGTTTATGTTTTTGGCCGCCACACCGCGTAGGAGGAAGCGTTGTCTTTTTTCCCTGCTGCTGCTAGGCAACAAATTCGGGCAGCGATATTGTGATTAGATTAAAGTGGAGACACATGGGTGTACACACTCACAATCTCCTCAATTGATTCCATGCTTGGGGCCTCCGCTGGCTCCTCCTGATTAGTGGACTCATTGCTCTCCGAAGGAGTATCCGGTAAAGCTGGGACTGCATCCTCCTGCGCCTTGAGGCAGTACAAGTCTATGTCCTGGAGCAGCTTCTGAAAGTTGCGCGTGGACTCTTCGCACATGCGTTGAAATGCGTAGAATTTTTGCACTAATTGATAGCAGCACTCGCAGATGCTCTTCAGGACCACCAGTTGGGCCAGCACGTCGTCCTCATCTTTTCCCGGATCGCCACCAGTGCAGCCAAAATATTTCCTCGCCAGGTCCTGTTCGCTGTCCAGGCTGTAGGCGGCATCCTGGGGACCCAGGAGCACAAGACATGCCCGGCATATCAGCGTCGTCCTGGACGCATTCTGTTCCGCCGTCGTGGAGTCTGCGACCATACTGCGCGCGCAAAGGTCCAGCTTCGTTTGAAACATCTCGCTGGAGAAGGGTGCCGCTGCCGCTTTCATGAAACAAATTGAAATCAATTATCACAATTTACGGTTACGGCGGTGCTGCTGCAGTTCCGCGTCCAGCGACCCGCTCTGTCACAGTAGTGGAGAGCGGAGAGCAGCCAACAGGCACCACCACGAGCCATCTCTCTGGGGGCTTTCGCGTTGCGGGACATTAAAAGCTGCTGCTGCTGGTGCTGCCGAAAAGCTACCCTGGGATCACCCCCAAAAAGCTTGGCGCCCAGATATACCGTCGAATTTTGGAAAGCTAACGCTCCTGCTTGAGGTCTTTATGAATTGTAATTGGAATTTAGCTATACAAAATATTGGAAATAAATTAGTTAATAAAAAATACTAAAATATAATTTAACCTGTTAAATATATAATAATATTAGTTTATACCAGGGACCGAAATATTGATTATCGGAAAAATGAAATGAAAAATCAAAAATCAACCTTTATTTTATGCTATCAGTTTGCCACGCCCCCATCCGTCCCTCTGGAAATTACGAAAACTTTAAATTTTGAAGCAGTGTATAAGTGGTTATCAATCCTAACCCTAGGAACCTTAAATTAAAGTCTGTTGTTAATTAGCTAAGCCTCTTTAATTTTCACACATTAATTTAATAATTCTTAAAAACACAACCTAAAGTATAGGCCAACCTTTTAAGATATCATTACATAAGTCATTCTGTATAAAATGTAAAAGATTATCATTTATTCTCAAACTTCTGATATCAACTCTCAAACATGCTAGGTTTTCACATAAAAATAAAAAATCACTCCTTTTAAAAACCGAGAATCATTTTATTTGTGTTTTTTACAGCACAAAGGTTATAAAAAATCTTTATTTTTTTATTTTTTTTTTATTTATGTATTTTATGTATTTTAAGTAAAAGTAATTCAATTGTTAAAAACTAAATGGAAAAATGGTTACAAGCAGTTCAATTTTGTAATTAAAATCAATTAAAATGGTTAAGTTGTGGTCCATACATTTCTGAGATTTTCTTTAAGGTTTAAGAATAATTTATATTAAGTATTTAAAAATAATTACTACTGAGAGACTGTAGTACCTTTTACTTTTAATATTCCTTTTCTATACACTATCACCTGTCATCGTGGAGCCGGTGGTCACTGTTGTGGCCAGCGATGAAATGGTCTCCAGAGAAACGTTCAGCTTCTTCTTGAACGCCTGGATCGTGTCCAAGTGATAGATCTTCTGTGTGCCATTACAGGGCCTCTTGTCAATCGAGAGCGTATACAGATTGACATCGCCACTGTTCGCCAGCAAAGTGGACATGTGGTGGGGCAAGTAGACACGCTGCAGCTCCGGCGACTCGGATGTCTCCGAGCTATTATCTCCTCCGTTGGCCAACTCCTTGCTAAAGGATCGATGCAAACGGATGATCTGAACGCTCTGGTAGTGGGAAACGAATAAGAAGGGCTCGCGATAGACAAAGCCAGTGGGGGCATACATCCAGTTCAAGTCGTTCGGCCTGGATCGGCAGCCAAACTCATCCACAAAGACGCCGCTCTCCGCAAAGCAAAGTAGGTATTCCTGCCGAGAAATTCGTACGGCAGTCAGTGGCTGCCATTTGGCAGTGTTTTGCATGGATTTTTCGGCCAGATCTACAAACTCCTCAGCCGCATAGTTGACCAAATCGATCTCGTAGAACTTGTCCGAGGTGACAATGGCCGAGTGGCGCGTAAAGAATATCGAAGTGACGGGAGTGGCAGTGTCCAAGGCTCGAACGGGCTTAAACATGTGCACCTTAAGGTCATATTTCAAGATGACAATCCTGGTGGATGTAGCAGCAATGGCCACCGAATCCAAGGCGTTCTCCGCCTCGTCTGAAATCAGCACCAGCTTCCACTTCTCCGAGGCTGTGCGATTCGCGAAGGGCAGCTCGATGGCGGAGGTTTCCAAAACGGGCTTGTGACAGGCACTGGAACTGTGGCAACGCGACTCCAACTGCCTGAAATCGCACTGATACAGCTTCTCGCCGACCGTATCCACCATAATAGCCTTGGCGAGGCGCAAGCAGATGGACATGCAGCTCACGGACTCAATGCCCTTGATGTGGAGCAGTCGCTGCGAGTCCAAGTGATATGCATATAAGCCTGTATTGCAGCCCAACAGAAGGATCTGCTGCTCGGCCACCTCAAAGGCGCAGTTTACCTCGATATCCTTTCTGGCTGCCTGATCAGCATCCTCGGGACCGTCACAGCTATAGACCAGTGTTCCGATATATTCGCTGTTCTCCTCGCTATCCAGATTTATGCATGACCCGGAAGGAGTACTACCCAGATCCTCATCGGCTGGCGGGGCCGTTGGCTGCTTGCTTCCACAATTTCCCTGGACGTTGGCCCGGCACTTGCGGTGCGTCACATCCTTGCACTCCTTACACTTCCAGAAGGGTGAACCCGCAACGATGGCTTGCCCACAGACCACACAGTCGGCGGCGCCTTCTTTGGACTCCTGCAGAGCCAATTCAAAACGGTGATGGGCCTGCTCCGCGATACTTGTCCTTTCGGTGGTCTTCAGTTCCACGTGGCTTGCAGTCCGCTTCAGGGACTCCACCTGCTTCTGAGGGGAGCGCGGCAGGACAGCGAGGCTTACTGGTCGCTGCTTTGGGGCATCCGAGTCACCATTAACAGGTGCCGTCTTGCGAGGAGAGCGCAGGGTTGCTGTTCCTGAAAGATAGATATTTATTTATTTTTATTTATTTATTTAAAGCTTACAGTTGGTATTAGTAGATATATAACAAAACCATGCTCTAGCGAGCTTTAAGGGGGAATATAAATATATATATTAATAATAATAAATAAATAATAATAATAAATTATTTATATAAATAATAAGCCCAACAAAATTCTCCCCATAAAAGTTGATTTTACATGTATATCCCCCCTTAACATGCCATTTCGCTTGCACTCACCATTCAACTGCGCTATTTGCTCCTTCAGCATGCTTGATAGCTTCTGTTCACGCTTCAGTTCCTCCTTCAGCGCTCGGTAGAGTATAGAAGACTCCACATCGTTGGGCGAGACATTCTCCTTGTTGGTGTGGCTGGAACCAAAGAGCTTGTCGGCCAGGGTTTTTTTCTTCCTGGCAGACAGATCCTCTACCTTGAGCTGAAGGAAATCAAGCCATGTACATTACAGAAATATCAACTAAAGTTATCTGTCCTAATATGTTTACCTGCAAGTAATCAATCAGCTTCTTGTGCTGGGCCAAGGTGGCATTAGATTTGATGTCCCTCTGCACATAGAACTGCTCCTTTTCGGCCAGGGTGCCCTGCAGGGAGTCGATCTCTGCATGCAGGTCTGCCTGAGCGGATTCCAGATCTCTGACAGCCGCCTGAAGGTTGCTCACCTCCTCCTTTTTGTGGAAGAGTTCGCTCAGAATGCGAGCATTCTCCTCCTTTAGGTTGAGCATTTCCCGCACAGAGTCAGCGGTCTGGACTTGGTAATTGGCATTCTCACCATCCAGGAGATCGGCACGCTCTTGGGTGGCAAACAGGGCGTTTGTCTGCTCCACCAACTGATCCTGCTGGGAAACCAACTTCTTTTGCTGATCCCTGAGGTGGAGTCTGGTTTCCTCGAGCTCGGACGCCAGGACTTGTGCCCGCTGTTCGGCCAGACGCTTCTCGGACTCGATGGCGGCCATTTGCTTTCGCAGCTCGGTAAGTTGATCGTTCCGCTCCCTTAACTTTTCATAGACAGCATCCAATTGGGACTTTTGGGACTTGTTTCGATCCTGCTCGGATTTCAGCATCGTTTCCACCTCCGTTAGTTGGTTGTCTGTGATGCTACAAGCGTACTTCAGCCTCTGGAAATTCTCCGTAAGCTGTTTGAGCTCCTTTTTCAGCGACAGGCTGGAATCGGCGGCTGCCCGGCACCTGTCTCGCTCCTCCTGAAGCTCCCTGAGAGTGCTCTTGTTCTCCAAGGTCAGTCCATCAAAGCGCGCCTGGACTTGCTTCAGTTTCTGACGCACCTCAGTCTCCTGCTGCTGCAATTTGTGCACATTGGCCAAGTGCTCAATTATCTCCGACTTGCACTTCATGCGCTCCTGTTCGGCCTTCTCCCACTGACGATGCTCCTTTAGGACATCCCTCTTGGCGGCAGCCAGCTCCTGCTTAAGCTCTTCGATTCGAGCCTCGCGCTGGCGCGTTTCCTCCTGCGACGACTTCAGCATCCGCTGGGATTCCTCGTTGCTATTTTGGGCCTTCTTAATGCGATCCTCTGTTAGCTCCATGCGACGGGCCAGTAGCTTCTTCTCTGAGAGCGCCTCCTCCAGCTGCTTCTCCACTTTCCAGAGCGACAGATTAGCCGTCCGCGCCGCCTGACGCTCCACAATCATTTGTTCCCGCACGGCGGCCAGCTTATCCTCCAGCTTCTCGTTCTGGCGCTCGAGCATATCGCCAACGGTCTCGGTTCCCGGTTTATGTGCGGAGTGCTTCTTGGTAGGCGAGAGACTCTGCTCGTTGAAACGTTCAAGCATCTGCTCTAACTTGGTGACCAGCGCCTGCAGTTGATCGGCACGTCCCTTCTGGTGACTCTCACTCTCCTTGGCTGCCTCCAAATCCGCACGCAGTTGGTCTTCCACCACGTTTAGTTCGGTCAGAGAGCCAGGTGCTGTTTCGTATGGCGAAGCTTGGGAAGCCAGCGAGGACTCGGCTAGTTGGCAGCGACACTCGATGAGCTATGTTTGGTTAGATATAGGAATATAGGATATAAGAATTTATACGGATTTATAAAATGGATTTTAAAGGTTTTAAAACTTTAAAATTTGTATTATTTTTATATAAGTTTCAGAGTTTTTTTTACTGGCACTTTTTTTTTTATTAAATATTTAAGAATATTATGTGATTAAAAGGACTTTTAAGCAAAGATAATTCCGATTTAATATTGATAAACTAGAAAAAGGCATGACATACTTCCTCAAAGGGGGAGTAAGTTTAATTCGGTGCAAAACGATCAACTTTTCAAAAAATTGTTGCTTAATAAATGAAATAACAAATAATAACTTTACAAAAATATTCTTAAGAAATTATGTAATAACTAAAAAGCGTAAAACGAAACAATATTCCGCTAAAAAAAAGTATTCTCTTCGGACATCGAGCAAGTTATATTGTTTTTTTGCGCACTCATGTTTTATATTCCTATTATTATTACACATACCTGAAGTTCCCGCTCAAGTCGCTGACATTCGGCCTTCACCTCTTGCATATCGTTTTCCTTTAACTTAAGCTTCGTCTCCAGCTTAACCTTTTCCGAATTCAACGCATTATTGGAGGCAATCTCCTGGTTAAGACGTCGCAGTATCTGCTCGATATTTCGCTCTGTGGCATCCTTGGCTTCTTGGGTAGACTTGCTTGAACTGATCGACTCGTCCCGCTCGGTTCTTATCTCCTTCATCTCCATGGTGAGGCGACGATGTGTGTCCTGTGAGTCGCGTACCTTTTTCCGCAGATCCGAAAGCTTTTGCTCATACGATTCGGCCATCTGGCGTCTCTGCTCCTCGCTGTTGGCCTCGGACTTTAGATGTTGATCCTTGAGCTGCTGTACCATGTCCTTGTAGTTCTCCAACTTGAGGGTAATATGCCGGCACTCATCGTTCTTGGCTATGAACTCCAGCTCCCGGGCATCCATCTTCTGCAGCGTGGCGGCTAGTTCTTGTTTTTTGTCGGCCAACTGCTTTTCGTATCTCTGCTCCGAGGCAATCTTGGCCTCTTCGTACTTCTGTCGATTTAGTCGCAAAAGATCCGTGATGGTGGCCTCCTTTTTCGACCACATTTCCTCGTCTATTTTCGCCGAGCTCTGAAGCGTCTTGATCTGCGTCTTGCAGTTTGCCAACTCCATGGTTTTCTCCTTGATAATATGCTGCAGCTTCTTGATTTCCATTTTAGCATCGTTGACGACCTGTGACTTATTGTCCGTCTTCTTGAGGGATTGCTGTGCCCGCATGAGATCCTGCTTCAGCATTGAAATCTCATTCTCCCTGGTTTTGAGTTTCTGCAAAAGCTCCTTTAGCTTCTCCTGCAACTTTTCATCATTTCCAGCTGTGAGTGGCGTTTTTTCCATGTGCACAAAGCTGTAGCCGATGAATGGCAAATCCTTGCCACTAAAGTCATTCGATTTCATGTTAGTTGACAGCGACCTTTTGGCCACTCCCTGCTCCCGACGTGACTTGTGCCGCGTACCGTCTTCAAAATTCGAAGTGTCGTCGTCCGACTTGATCGTTGGAATAATCGGCGGAACCTGCGAGCGTATGGAGCCCCACTGAATGTCGTCAAAAAAGGCATGCTTTTTTATGCGTTCGTAGGACAGACGCTTCGAGGGATTCGTGACCAGGGACTCAATAAGGTTCCTGTAGTTATGCGACACCTTCAAGTCGCTGGGAAAGTTGATCAGCTCCTTCAGATGACTCTCCTCGCAGTGGGAGAGGATTTTGGAGTAGGTCTCGTGCACGTTATCCTCGTGAAAGGGCGTGGTTTCGCAGATTAGCTCATAGCCGATGATGCCCATGGACCAGTAATCGCAGCTCACCTAAAAACGGATTGCATATGGCTTTATTTATAGATTTGGGAACACCTTGGCATCGTCTCAACAGTCTGCGATCGTACAGTTCTACTCACATCGTGCATCGACTTGGACAGTTTGTAGGTCGAGATGGTCTGCAGCAGCTCGGGAGCAATATAATCAGGTGTTCCAACGGGCGACAGGCTCAGCACATGGCCGTCCCGATCCAGGGCAGCAGCATTGCCGAAATCTGCCAGTTTAATGTGCCCAAAACGATCGATCAGTATATTCTCAGGCTTAATATCCCGATGCACATAGCCCATCTCGTGGAGTGTGTGCAGCGCAACAGTGAGTTCGGCCAGGTAAAAGCGAGCCAAGTCCTCGTCGAAAGGGCCACGTCGAGACATCAAACTGAGCAGATCCCCGCCAGGCATATACTCCATCACCAAGTACAGGTTATCGTTGTCCTAAGCGTGAATCCTTAATTAATTAACGTCGCTATTGGATAAAAGTTGGGGGAAATTCACCTGAAAAGCATACTGCAGATTGATTAGCCATTCGGAATGGCGAATGGACATGATGTCCCGCTCCTCCTTGACCTGAGACGTGGTGACCACCGACTTTTTGATCTTTTTCATGGCATATATATCATTGGTTTGCCGCTCAACCACCAGATGAACGTTTCCAAAGTACCCTTGACCAATAAGCCCCATGATCAGGAAGTCATCTGCATTCACTCGCAGTTTGCGGGTCTCCTCCACGATGGGACGAACTGTGGGGGGAGTGGAATCAAAATAAATTCTAATGTTGGATTCGTGGGAGGACTACCTTCTATTAAAATATAAATTTTTTGAAGGCTTAAAAATTATAAAGTGACTCACATTTGTTGACAAACTCCGCAATGTTGCGATCCCGCTTCTTCAGCGCGTCCTTGTCGCATTCGTTGTACAGCAGACAGAAGGCATCCAGAAGGCCCTCCCGGCAAACGGCCTCTGCCACAGCGGCACTGGTGGAGCTCACAGGAATTACGCTTCTCCTGACCGATGAAACGGAGGCCGTCGATCCGCTGGCATTTCCCGCGGGTTTCGCACAGACGCCGACTCCTTTGCCCAGAATCAGGTTGTTCAGCCGCGCCGTGCGGACGCTTATCGGATCCAGTTGAGGTGGCATGTTGGTTTTGTTATATTTAATACACTTTAACACAATTAATTGAGCGAAAAAGCCATAAAATGCCAGCGCATTTTCAGTTGGGAATTTGCTTTAAAAAGGAGAGAAAAGAAGCGCCGAGTGAAGCTAGAGATGACAAAACATCGATAGATGCTCGCTGGCACTACCGATTGACTTTAGACTATCGCAATAAAAGTAACGAGGGCTGGAGAGAAATTTGGGAGTCGATTGTTGATATTTTTATGATAATTAAATATTTAAATTATGTTTGTATTTGACTTAGTTATAGTTTAATTTAGGTAAATAAAAATATATATATATTTTTTTTCATTTTCTTTATTGTTTTAGGATATCAATATTCTGACTATTTTTTGCAAAGCTAGACACAGCAGTTGGTGTTAAGTAAAAAATAAATTGAAAATATGGGCAAATTAATAATAATATAAGCCATGAGTAACTAAATAGAACAATAATAAATTGCATGGATTTGGCGGCGAAAAATTTAAGGAACTGCAAGAACGATATAAGTTCCTTCTCGCACTTGGATTATGGTTAGTAATATTTGGAGAATTCGAAATTTACTAAATCACAATAAGTGCTCTTTTTAAGAAACAAACAAACGCGAATTGTTTCAAATAAGGAAAATATACAAATTGCGAAACATAAAAGCTAAAACTAGCTTCAAAATGACCAACGAGGAAGCTCTAGCCTAGAGCCTGCTAAACCATCGATACCATCGCGGCACTCGCTAAAAATCGTTCATTTTCGACGGGTAGGTTTTCGCAGACGGACGAAGAAAAGATTTGTGCGTCGAAAATTGCAATTTTCACATCTAAGGCCGTGTGTGCTCCACCACAGACATTGGAAAAGAGCTTGGCACACTTGTGCGAAAACGAAGGAGAATATAGCGAGCTTGGCCAATAGGCGATTGGCCGCAAAATCGCCCTGAAACTTGAAAGTAATTGCGTGTGAGATCCGAGAAAAAACCGAAAAGAAAAGCGAACAGAAGAGAGGAGAAGTAGCGGAGAGGCTGAAACCATCGAGAAATCGTTGTCGTCGCGCTCGCTACAATTGTTTGCTTTTGCCAGAAATTTGTGAACAATTGCTACGCCGCGCGCTGTTGGCAAACACCTAATAATAATAGTTTGCATTTCGGAGTGAGTGAGGTACAGTGAAACATAACCAAGATGAGCGGGGGATTGCCGGAGTTGGGCTCGAAAATCAGTCTTATTTCCAAGGCGGACATCAGGTATGAGGGCCGCCTGTACACCGTGGATCCGCAGGAGTGCACCATCGCGCTGTCGAGTGGTAAGTCCCCCGAATTTCTCCCACGTAATTGCTTTTCCGCCCCCTCAACTCTATATATATGGGATATAGGTGCCGTAATCTGCGCCAAAAATCGCTGTAAAAACGGTTCATCGAAAAAGAAAATGGAAGAATGCGAAATCTTCCAATTTCTCTTGCGGTCGTTCTCCTGTCCACATTTTTTTTTCGTACCTCTTGTTAGTTTTTACAGTAATTTGAGAGTGCAGTGCCGTCCGCTGTCTCTCTCTCTTTATCCCTGCTGTCTCTCGCGCTCTCACTTATGCTTTTTGTTTGTCATGTTGGCTTTGGCCCTGTTTTTGTCTCGCTCGCTATTGTTGTTGTTGTACAGTGTTGCTTTTGCATTTTACATGGCACACATACACACACCCACACCAATATTGCAAGTTGTTTGGAACGGAACGTCTACTTGCAAAAACAATTTCGATTTGGCGCCAGATAACGGGACGTGCGGCTACCGTTACGGGTGTCAGTGCCCTGTGGGGATGGATGCAAAGGAGAACTCACAAATACCGGCAAAACATGCGTTTCTCTATTCGTCTCTCCTCCATTCCCGACCGCGTTGAGGTTAAATAGGAAACGCGGCGGTCTAACCTTAAATTGAATATGTATTTATGCAAAATGGACTTTTGCACGGAACTAACCATGTTCTCCCGCTTATTTAGTGCGCTCCTTCGGTACGGAGGATCGGGATACCCAGTTCCAGATAGCGCCGCAGTCTCAAATCTATGACTACATACTCTTCCGGGGATCGGACATCAAGGACATTCGCGTCGTCAACAACCATACGTTGCCGCACCACAATGACCCGGCGATCATGCAGGCGCAGCTCCAGAATGGCCCGCCCCAGGTTATGCCGCAACACTTTCCCATGCCCAGCGGAATGAACGCTCCTCCCCAGCAGCAGCAGCAACAGCAGCAAGTACCGCCGCAGCAGCCTCCGCATGGCGCCCCGTCTATGCCGGGCGTCGGTGGTGGTAGTGATGGCTCCGGAGCACCTGGCGGCCCTGGATACGGCAATGGGAATCCGTTTGGAAATCTCGGTGGCCCCAATCTGGCCAACATGGTTGGCAACTCTAGCGGCGGATCGCTGGCACCAGGCTCGGGTGCACCGGGTAGTGGACCCTTCATGCACATTGGCGGCAACCAGCAGCAGCAGAAGCCCCAGCAGAAGCAGCCAAGTGAGTTTTGTTTCTTTTATATTATTTAATTTTTATATTATATACTTTTGTATGAAAAGTTTATTTCTTAAAGATAATTATTAGTTGGAATCAATTCCATATGAAGTATAGGAATCTTAATTTTCCTAACTTAATGTCTTTCTTATCTTCTTTACGGCTCAAGTTCTTTCAAATAAATAAACATATTTTTATATTAAATAATTTTTCAATAACTTTTATTTTAAAAGCAATAATTTAGTAAAAATTGATCATACCGTTAAATAATACTTACCTTTGATTGCACGCATTATTTTTTTTTCTCGTTGCGTCCTCTATATGTATATAGTTTCCGTTGTAGACATGCTGGCCAGAGCCTCGCATTCCACGACACCCATCAGCATGATTAGTCCAACGGCCGAGCTGACCCAGCAGCAGCAGCTGCACCAGCAACAAAACGCTGCTCAGGGTGGTGGCAACGGGCGCGATGCAGGTCATAAGCGCCAGAACCACCAGCAACATCATCAGCAGGCGCAGCAGCAACGCGGCGGGTCCAACAGCAACAACATGCAGCAGCAACAGCGAGGTGGCGGTAATGGAAACGACTTCTACAACCAGCACCATCAGCAGCGGGATCGTCGCGATTCCGGCCGTCAGATGGATAATAACTACAACAACAACTATAACAACAATCAGCGCAATCGCGGAGGCGGAAATGGAATGCAACAGCAGCAGCAGCAACAGCGAGGAGGAAACGGCGGCGGAGGAGGAAATGGTGGCAACGGAGCCTGGAACATGCACCGCGGCGGCAATGGCCAAAACACGAACAACATGATGATGCGTAATCGCGGAATGGGATCCCGGGGTCCGATGCGTCCCAATCAGGTAAATATTTCCTACGAAACAAGCTCAGCCAGCAGATTGTTTACTTTGATAAATTGTTTTATGTTGCAGAACTATCGTCCTCAGTCGGCCAATCAAAACAAGCCGCGCAACAAGATTAAGTTTGAGGGCGACTTTGATTTCGAGCAGGCCAACAACAAGTTTGAGGAACTCCGCTCCCAGCTGGCGAAGCTCAAGGTGGCCGAAGATGCCACCACCAACAAGTCGGTCACCAGCAACTCGACGGCAACAACCACAACAACTGCAACCAATGAGCAGGTGGGTGAAGAAAAGCTTGAGGGCGTCCCAACAGTAAGTAAAGCACACATATTTCTTATCCTTTCAACATACTGATTGTTTTAAGTTGTAAAAATTTATATTGTTATAATAATAGCTTAACATTAATTTAATTTAATTAAAAAAGGCACAAGAAAGTAATTCATTTCCTTGATAAATGTATTACTTTTGCAAACATATTATATTTAGGATAAAGTCTCCCAAGTTAATCCTACAATTTGGATCTCATTTCAATTTCAGTTGAATGGCGAGACCGACAAGAAGGATGACTCTGGCAATGAGACTGGCGCCGGCGAGCATGAGCCCGAGGAGGATGATGTCCATGTGTGCTATGACAAGACCAAATCGTTCTTTGATAACATTTCGTGCGAGGCTGCCCAGGACCGCAGCAAGAACAAGAAGAACGATTGGCGCCAGGAGCGCAAGTTGAACACGGAGACCTTTGGAGTGTCCTCCACCCGTCGTGGCAGCTATCGCGGACGTAACCATTACTATAACAATGGCAACATGGGAGCGGGCAACGGCGGCATGAACTCTGGCTATGGCGGAGCGCAAGGCTACAATCGCAACAACTACAACCGCATGGGCGGCGGCGGCAACTATCGCAACAGGAGCAACAATCGCAACAATGGCGGAGGCGGCAACGGTCGTGGAGGCAACGGCCAGCCAAACATTACAAATGGAAATGCTGCCAACACGGCTGCAGCATTGAAGGCGGCCAACAATGCTGCCGGTTCTGGATCCAACGCCACGGACTCCACTTCTAATGCAACAACCGCGACGTCAAAGTCGACGTCTATCTTGCCAGAGCAGACGCAACAGGTGGCGGCAGTCTGTGAGTAAAAACTTTAGCTTATTTTTTCGTTTGTACGAATGTTTGCCTAGAATCCCTTGTTTACAATTGCAGCCCAATAGTGCCGCCCAGCCAGTGGAGAACCACTTTAAATACCAACCAACAATTGATGGAAACGAATCGAGGAGGATAAGCCGAAAGTAAATAAATCCTATTCATCATCGCAAAGCTAAGTTATTCGATGCAAACCCAATCAACCGACCGACCGATCGACGACACACAGGCTCTTATATTATCAGGAATTTCGAGTTATGGATCTAACGGCATATAAAAATATATTTGTATAATTAAACTTAGTGTTAGCAATTCTCACGACGTCCTGCGCGCGCGCTCACCACCGCTCGCATTTGTTGTTTCGGCGGCGATTAACGCTTGCCTTTGTGCGATTAGCGACTTGTGAACCGGCCATCTGTTAGGTTTTTGTGTAAATGGCTGGTTCCAACAGCCTTTCGCTAAGCAGAACAACAGCACGGTTACGATAACGATAACGAAAGGAGATAACAGCACGCCTGCAACATGCATTACATTATATATTTAGTAATAGATGTGAAAAAAACATATAGTAAGCGTAAGATTATGAAAAGTTACAACAAAAAAATAAGCAGAACACGAAGAAATCGCGGAGGAGAGTCGATAAAAATAATGAAATTACTGGAGCAAAAAA
>JAEIIL010027231.1:14196-46395 GCA_018905715.1 Drosophila lini
AAAAAAAAAAAAAAAAAAAAAAAAAAAAAAAAAAAAAAAAAAAAAAAAAAAAAAAACAGTAAAAACTAAATCCATGGAATTCCCAAACAATACTTTAATAAAGCCGCAGTTCACATGTTTTTATTTGAATGAAACCAGAAATAGACAGAAACTCATTCACATAATTCTACATTTCATGTGGGCGTCGTGAAACATCGACCAGATTCATCCGATACGTTTTACACTAGCATTTAACAACAATATATATTATTTAAGAAATTTTAAATATGAAATTATAATAAAATCAGCAGCAGCAAAGTGCGCTTGTTGTAATATTGCACAATTGTAAAAAGTCAATCCCCAGCCCAGCTGAAGAGTGAACACAACAAAAGGGAATAGATGAGAAGAGTTTCCAAGATAATAACCAGTAGCATGCTTGTCATTATTATTTTTTAAATTATCCAGAAAAATCCATTTGAAATAGCTAAGTAAACTTAAATTTTTGATCTCGGTTGGGCTTACACACATCATCTTCAAATCGCCCGCAATGGAATTTATACTTATCGCGATGTTCACGAAGTAAAGATAAAGATTGGAGTCGCAGCGGCCTTGAAACCAAGTAATTGATGTATCAAGTGCGAGCAAGCATACTTATATGTTTCCAGCCGCAAGTCCTTGAGCCTGATTTTAGATATTTTGTTTGTTATCCTCTATATTTGTATTAAAAATCAGCACAAAACCGGGCATAGCAAACATAAGCACTCAGAATCAGTTGCAGGAGGAGCCGAGGAGCAGCTAAACACACACATTTCAATATAATGTAATCATAAATAATGTATGTAATTGTATGTAATATGTATATCTCTCCACATATATATGCTCACCCCTGATTAGCTCTACATATGTATGTATATGTATATATAAATTCGCAATTATCGGGTTAAAAAACAAAAACAAAAAACATGGATTAAACAAGGCAAAATTGTAAAGACTACCACGTATTGAAATTAAAACCCAACTTAATAACCATGTAATAAAATATAATTGAAATTCAACAAGAAGCAGCAACTACGGTTAACATTTTCATTGTAACATTTTGGCCATGCAGTAGAGATATCCGGATTGGACATATATGTACAATGTATGATGCATGAAAAAGCCTTTGTACAATGACCTAGCAATTCGATTTAACTCCCCACGCCCCCTAATATTAAATAAAACTATAATTTTATATAACAACTCGACATTATTGAACAACAAACGTGTTTACTAAAACCAAACGAAAACAAAGAGAGATCCTTTAACTTTAAACGCATGCAAAACCAACAATGAATGTAGGAAATCAAAAGTGAAATAAAGAGTTAAGAATACAAAAATGTAGAGGTTACAACAAAAATCATCTAACCAACTTGGGGTTTTTTGTTGGGCGGGAAATATTGTAAATCTGTAAATGTGTAATCTGAAACATTATAGATTGCATGGAATTGGCACAGCAACGTTGTGCTCTTTTTATGAAAATAAAGTGAAGACTAGTAAAAATTGGAGATATTTGCATATCAGCATAAAAAGCCGATAGAAGAAAGGAAGCTAACTTCGGGGAGCCAAAATTCTAAAATCTAATTATATGTTTATATATATAATTTATAGGGTGCTTGCAATGCTTCTGCAAACTTCTAAATAAAAGTTTGATACCCCGCAAGAAATTGTAATATAAAATTGCCAAGGTTATTTGGAACGATTCTATTAGTAATGGTACATATTAGGTTATAAAGTTAAAGTTTATTTTACTTTTTAAAGATCTAGCTTAATCTAGCCCGTCGTCTAAATAAATAAGACTGACAAAGAGCTCGATATAGGGGTGTCTCTTCAGAACAATATATAAATCCAGAATTCATGCAATTCACACTAGTGTCTTTTGGTAGGAAGGAAACTCTAAAATAAATATAAGAGAAATAACGCTCTCCGGTTAAGTGAAGAAGATTAAATATTCGGTTTTATACAAAGCTCCTCGGAATCGCTGCATCATTTGTCCCACAGCCCCAGCTCGCGCATTTTGGTCTGGAAATAGCGCTCCAGGGAGTTGGCACAGCGATAATACTCAGTGTCGGGTGAGTTATAGAACCGACAGTTGGAAAAGATGCGGGCCATGTCGGCCATGAACAGGCGACGGGTTTGGTAGTAGCCCTTCTTCAAGCGCTCGCCCATCGTCTTGAGGTCCATTGGATACTTGATGTGATCGTAGTAGTCTGGCACCTCGGCCGCCGTCACCGGACGCAGGAAGGGCCATGCCGTATTGTGCTGGCGCACCGATTGCAGCACGGAAGCAAATGATGTGGCCAGTTTCTCCGGATCTGAGGATTCCTCCAGGGGTCGGGCCGATCGTGCCGGACGCATTTGTGGCTTCCAGCCGATCTCCCGGAGGCCGGGAATCGACTCAACGGGAATGGAAGGCAGGCCCTCCTTGAAGCACGTCAATCCGGGTCTGACCTTCTGCACTTCATTGTGCCGCTGTGCTATCAGCTCCTTTAGGATCTCGCTCTGATTACGTATCACTGGAAAAGGCGAAAACTCTGTGTAAAATATGTCCGGCAGCTCCCTTTTATGGCCACTACTAACCCGCTATGAATTGTGTATTCACGATACTGGGATGCAGCTCGCAGTGCATCAAAGTGGCGCTATCGTACTCCTTGATGTAACCCGCGTAAACTGGGCGCGCCAGCTTAATGTCCTTGGAGAATCCCTGCTTCTTAAAGTATCCAATGGCATCGCAGTCGGCGAAGGTCAACAGGTGCTTGATGCCACGCTGAATACTGTAGTCCTTCAGGTGGTTCATCAGGTGTGTGCCATAGCCCTTCACCTGCTCCGACATGGTCACGGCACAAAAGACGATCTCGGTGAATCCCTGCGAGGGAAACGGACGGAAGCATATGCCGCCAATGGGTTGATTCTCCTTGATCAGCGCCAGAGTTTTGTGCTTAGTATCGAACACCAACTGACTGATGTACTCGCGCGGCATCTCCGGCAGCTGATAGGCAAACACCAGCTGCAGACCCAGGAGCCAGAGCACCGTCTGCTTATCCACCGGCTTAGTTAGCGAGTTGCCCACCACATGGAACTCGATGGCGCGCTTCTGCTCCTCCGCCTTCACGTTCTCATCGCGGGATACATTTACCGGGAACAGAATTTCGGCTTTGTTGGTGGTCTTCGACTCGGACACCGATTTCATGGCGCGCATCACCACATCAGTCGGCAGGTCGTCCAAGTTCTCGCTAAAGGTAACTCATTAGAATGGGAATCAAAGGAATAACCAAATGATAACCAACCTGATGGAACGATCCGTCGGCTCCTTCTTGATCCTCTTGTGCAGAGGTTCGCCCACACTGGCACGTTTGGCGCTACCCACGCACGCCACATTTCCCCCGGGAACTACTGCGGGCGCCACTTCCTGATGCCTCTTCCGTTGTTGGATGACAAACGAGTTCGGCGGGCGGTAGTTGGGATCCCAGATTGGAGAATCGTCCTTCAGCAGCTCGGCCCGCAGAGCCTCCAGGAATTTGGGCATTTGCGTGATGATTGAACGCTTGTCCTCAGGGAAACGGTCTCGCTCCGAGATGCACTTCTTCTTCAGCTGCTGAGACATGTACTGGAACACGGTTCTCAGCAGCGTGCGCCCGAAGACCAGGGACGTTTCAAACTGACGCAGGGAGTTGCAGAAGGCGGGCACATGGCAGAAGACCAGCCAGCGCGTGTAGTTGATCTTGTAGTTGGAGGCATCCTCGTGGGTGAGATCTCCCCGTCTCGTCGACGGCGATTCAAAGTTGTAGTGATTCAGGAAGTTTAGGAAAGTCTTGGCCACCTCGGTCATGGTTTGCAGTTCAGTCGGATTGAGGTGGTTGTACTTGTAGAAGACCAGCGACAGCACCGCCTTGGTGATGCAGGGCGACTCGAATGGAGGATCCCCCAAGGGACCGCGGATCACAGCTTGCTGGCGAGTTAGGACGCACTGGCGCAGCAATCGGAAGAGATACAGATAGACCTTCTTGGTGTCCTCATCCTCAACGCGCTGCATGGACATGAACAGGTTCTCCATGTCGATGATGGCACCCAGCAGCTCGTCCATGCTGGAGCTGGAGATATTGTCCAGATGGGCGATGTGCGTTCGCAAGGAGTGGCGGCAGCTGGAGTTGCGGCACTCCTCGTTGAACTCCGGACAGTAGGAGGACTCCACGTCGCGATGACGGTTCTCCTGAGGAGTTTTCCAGCCCGTGCAACGGCATCCTTCCGACTGGCAGGACGAGTACATCGAGAGCTTGGCCAGTTTCTGGGCCACAGGTAGGTTGAAAACCTTCTGCTTCCGTTGCTGGATTCGCTGAAGGCTATTCTGCCGTGTACCCTCCGCCGGAGCACTCCCGCCACCGCCTACTCCTCCGCCGTTGCCATGGTTCTGGCCTTGACTGCCAGCAGCAGCGGCAGCGGCAGAGGATCCAGATGCTGCGCCATTCGCACTCTGCTGCTGCTGCTGAGCCGCTGCAGCATTCCCGGTGTTGTTACCATCGATGGGTTGGCTTTTAAGCGTTATGGATGGACCACCAGACATTCCAAGGACACCGTCGACAAATAGTTTGTTCGATCTGATCGTTTGCTTTTGCACAAAGTGTACTTTTTCGTAATTTCACAAGTCTCGCAACTCGAAACACCCAGGGCTGCGTAAAACGGGGCTGCCAACTTGCTGCCGTTTCACAAAGAATTTAGATTTGTGGTGAAATAGACTATTTATATTATTTTCTTTGTTTGTTTATGATTATATTTTACTGCGTTAAATGTTTATTACTGGTCGAAGGTATTTAACTTAATCCAGAAATGTATTTAACCTATATTCAAGAAAATATACAAAGGGCTTAGTCAACATTTTTTGAGTTAGTAAAAGGGGGTTTAATTAATTTGGTTATAAAATAAAATAAAAATAATAAAATATCAAATTATATTTATTATAATCACCTATAATAATTTTTAAAAAGTGATTTATTAATTTTTATTTTAGGTTTACAAATTCAACCCCCTTTAGTTCTGCCCATGAAAGTGCAGCCGATAGGAATAGTTATCGATAAAAAGAGATAATCAAAAACAGGCGCAACAATAAATGTTTTTTTCTTTTTAAAGGAATAAGCAATTAAGTAAATAATATTATTCCCCAACTTTGTGTACATGATTATGATATAATCGACTTCTTTTGTATTTAGTTATGGCTTCAAACATAAGCTTTTATGATGTCGAGGATCGGGTCGACAATTTTATCATTCGCAAGAACCCACCCCAACCTAATATCCAATCAACCGATTCTGCCAAGTTGGGTCCAAAAATTCATGAAGATATACCTCTGACTTTAGCTCACATTCTACGGGCAACTCAGGATCCTGAGACGCCAGATGTTTTTATAACTTATAGTGCAAATAACACCTCCGATCCGATTCATTTCCGCACCTGCATTGTGTACGCCTTTGTCTCTGGGTATGGAACGCACAACACGGCCTTCAACAAATACCATATCGATGATGGCACCGGATTTCTGGAGGCAAGTATAAGCAAGGGCCAGGCAAAAAAGGAAATTGTTGCTTGCCTCCACGCAGAAGCCACATCGCTGGCCTCTTCCAAAGCCTTTGAACCCATAGCCCAGAGCTTGATCCGCCTGCTCGGGGCTGCCATGGAGTACATAGATCCCGGAGCCATAATGAGGGGTCACAGTTTGTTTCTACGCGGCAGACCGAATCTCTTCAGAGGAAAGATGGGCCTGGATGCCTGTTCCTTCCTTATAGACAGCGGTTCATCTCGGAAACTAGAAATTGCCTTTGCCGATCACCTGTTAAGCTGGCATCACAACTACACGAGTACACAGCAAGTTGCAACAAACAATTGAAGGTTTTTTCTATTGAAATTTTACTGGTAATAAAAAATCAAGCATTTTGTTAAATAAAGAGAATTTAGGTTGTTTTTGCTCGAATGGCGGCACGTTTGCCGGTGACAGCCTGGAAACCTGACTTGATGCTGGCTACCGAACAACGGGAACCGCACGACTCGCACTGCAGGAAGAACAGACGCGTGTCCTTCTGCAGTATCGTCTCCGGGGAGCGGCAGGTGTGACAGGTGACATACTCCTTGATGTAGCGACGAAGCACGTTCTCGATCTGTTTGGGCTGGAAGCGTCCCTTAATAATCAGCTGCTGGTTGCCGTCCATGGAGCCGCTCGTTCCCAACTCGGCCAGCAAAAAGTCGAGCAGATGCTTGGGCAGGCGATGCAGCGTTTTCGCAATGTCCATGAAGTTGGCAAAGGAGGTCTTCTTGGTACCGACGCGCAGCACCTGGGGCGGACGCATCACGAACTTGGGCTTGCGACCGGCGGCCATGTCCGGATTCTTGTCGAGAATGATTTCGAAGACGCGCTTCAGCAACTCGTCATATGTGTAGTCACGATCGGAACCAGCCCAGGTTGAACTATTGTCTTCCACTGAAAATGGTTACATACGATACATAAATATCTCGAATTCTTATCGAAATTATGAAACCTTCGGAAAGTTAATGAAAATCAATTAGTCATATACCGTTTTCTTTGTCCTCGCCCTTGTCATCGTCCAATTTGTCGGCAAACAACTCGTCCAGATCCTTCTTCTTGCTCTTCTTCTTCTTTTTGGCCATCGAGAAGTCCATGTCCAGATTGATCTCCTCCTCCTCGGGCTCCTCCGTGGCCGCTGTCGCATCCTCGCCGCCGAAGCTCGGCACTGCCGCTTCGATATCATCCATGTTGAACGGCTTCTTCTTCTTTTTCTTCTTTTTGCCGAAACTCTCTAGATCTAGGTTGTCCTCCAGCTCAGCGGCACCTGCATCCGCCGACGCCTCATCCAGGGGATCCTCCTTCTTGGTATCGTCTTCCAGACCCAATGCAGCGTCCAGATCGAAGGTGGTCTTCTTCTTCTTCTTCTTTTTCAGCAAAGTGGGATCAAAACCCTGCAAAATTAAATAAAAATATTCAATGTTGAAATCCGGATTAGGCCAACATAACCTCATTTTTCGCAGTTTTCATACAAAAATATGTAAATACACATACACATACAAGTGCGCACATGTAGAATACATACGTATGTACTCGCTTTCTAGGCCAAGATTTCTCGCGGGGAAAGTGTCTGTCGGCGTTAAAAAATAACTTACGTCTTCCGTGTCCATTGTGAGTTCGCTTTATAAATACTCGTCGGCCAGCAAATAACTTTAATTTAGCTTAAAAAATTGCATCAGCCAAAGTGACAGCACGGCAAACAGATGCTATGGGGAGGGGGTGTGCCAGCGTGACCTTCCGGTTGTATTCAAAAAACGGCTTTTAACAACTATCGCTGGCTGTATGATTGCTGGTCACTCTTTTAATGAGCTATCGACAAGTCGATAAGCTGCTGCTTTGGCCACACTGCGCTGTCGTCAATTAGTTTCGGCAAAAGTATTCGTTATTATTCCAGTAAAGTAAAAGAATCGGCAAAACCGAAGCTCCTTCTAGCCACAATGGAGTTTCCGCCTTGTCCACCCTCGCTGAAGTCCATCCAGCACTTCCTGAAGCTGGCCCAAGAGCACGACACAAGAGACTTGGTCATCGCCTACTGGGCGAGACTCTAGTGAGTATTATTGGACGTTTTCCTTTTATAAAAGGAGACAATTACTAATATCATGCTGTTCCCTGACTAGTGCCCTGCAGGTGGGACTCAAAGCCTCCACCCAGACTGGCGAAGAGACCAAACTACTGCTGGGTAAGCGAAAAATCAAATACGCATTTTGCTATCCCATGACTCATCCGTGTTTTGTTTTGGTTTCGATTCCCCCCCCTGCCATTGCAGCCATTATGGACTGGCTGGAGCAGGTGAAGAAGCAGCATGCGGATAACGAAGCGGTAACCAATGAGGTGGCCGCCCAGGCTCACATCGAGAACTATGCCTTAAAGCTCTTCCTATACGCCGATAAGCAGGATCGCGAGGAGAACTTTGGCAAGTGAGTCACGTCTAGTGCAGAAATCTCATAGTTGTCTAGGCAATGTAATCTCTGAAGGCATTTCTAGAGATTTAAAGCCTGCAATAAGTTCAGCTCTCAGAGATTTTTTAGTTATTTAAATCCTTGATAAATCATTAATTTCTTCACTACTCTTTTCCAGAAACGTGGTCAAGGCCTTCTACTCCAGCGGTGTGCTCTACGATATACTCCAGACCTTCGGGGAGCTGAGCGAGGAGGCACTGCACAACAGGAAGTATGCCAAATGGAAGGCCGCCTACATCCACAACTGCTTGAAGAACGGCGAGACGCCCATTCCCGGACCTCTGCCCGATGACGATGAGACGGAGCTTGGGGGAGAGGAAAATGCTAACGCCTCAACGGATGCATCTCCCGAGGATGCAGCCGGAGCGGCTGCTCCACCCCCCTTCCAGCCGGAGGAACCACAGGCCCCATCTTCGCCGCCCTCGAATGTCACACCTCCCACCGCCGAGGAGGTGCTGAACAATCCGAACAAATTGCCCAGTCCGCCAGAGGATGAGGAGAAGCCGGGCGGTTTTGAGCCGTATGTGCCGACAGGTCAGCCCCATCCAGCAACGGCGGCCACCATTTACCAGCCCATAGTGCCCGTGGCAGGGGTGCAAATCACACCGGACCAAATGATAACCGCCCAGAAGTATTGTAAGTATGCCGGCAGTGCCCTAAATTACGACGATGTGAAGACCGCTATAGAGAACCTGCAGAAGGCACTCAAGCTGCTCAGCACAGGCTCCGAATAGGAGCAGACCCACATAAATAAAACACATAACAAATAAGAACTAACCCGAGCACGGTTATAGCTTAGAGAGCACCAGTGTATGCCCCATAATCTCCCGCTTCTTACACGCAATTAAATCGAACTGACGTTGGATAATTAACTTTAAAAATATATAATACATGTATGAGTTGTTCGAAATTTATTAAAATTGTTTCTAAAAGTCGTAATTTAGATAGTTGCCCGTTACGAAGAGGATTTGATTACACGTTTTGCTTGGTTTTAGGTTTGATCTCTGGTCTTGTCTTTATGCCGTGGCTCTCTCTACGGTTTAGCTAATATTTCTAGCCATTACATACGTTACATATTATATTTAGGTTTCATTATACGATAATTATTTTGGCACCAAAGTGAAAACATGAATTTCGATTTGCTAGAGTGAATGTAAGTGATTCGGTTGTGAGTTTTTTCGTGATGATTGGTGACCCGCAGTTCGCCTCCGAACCCAACTTAAGGTGCTAAAACAAAGCTGGATCAGTGAATGACTATGAGTATGGGGTGTGATGTTGCAAGGACGCGTAGCAGCTGGCGCCTAATCCTGTTTGACGCCATTCGTCGGCGGCTGAGTGGTCGCTGCAGCCTCGTCCTGGAGGCGGGCAGTCTGATACCAGACCACCAGCCGGCCGCCTAGCATGAAGGTGAACACAAGCGCCGGTCCAGAGCGCTCGAAGGGATCGCTGACCATCCAGTGCTGGTAGATGCCCAGCAGCATCAGCACCAGCAGCGTCACATTTGCCGCATTCTTCACCTTGTCTGTGGGTAAATATTTATACTTTAAATTATCTAATCCCCTTAAGGCTGTATTAAACTTCACTTACGGTAGGGAATCAGTGCCATGGCCAGGCCGCAGACAATCTCTAGGATGCCAACGGTGCGGCGATACCATTTCGAGGGGATCTTCACTCCGAAGAGGGCGGTCAGCGGGAATACTTTGGCATACTTCACGTACTCTGTGCGCTGTAATTCGGGGATTGGGAGCAAATCAAATATGTTAAAATTAATCATGCCAAGACACCACACACTCTCCTGCTCCCCAGGAGAGCCATTTGCTCCGACCAGCGGAAGGCAGTGCACTGCAGCCCATTTATTTTTAAATGAACACTAGCTTTTCTTTTTGTCAGAATTCATCGTATGTGTAATGTGCTTGCTGTTGGCACCGGTGGCCCCAAGTGTTTGGCGGTTAATTACACCGTTGGGGCTGGGACCGGGGAGCCGCAAACAAAACAAATATTTCGAAATTAAAATGCCATACCTCGGGGGGTAAAAGAGAGATTGAAAAAAACATGATAAATGAGAGTAAAATGGCGCGTAACGAATGCAATGCCAATTTGAAAAAATCCACTGAATAAAGGTCCAAAATATATATGATACATATTATTTTAAAATTTACCAAGTGCTTATTTTCTTTATTGTTTCTCTTATAACTTTTCCAGTAAGACCACTCACCCTATTGTTTTTAAATAAAAGCAGATTCACCCTTTTGTTTATAAATAATAGCCAAGCTATACGTCACGTTAGCCTTTGTGTTAGCTATAGTATTTGCACAGGCATGCAAATATTTATTTGGTAATGAAATCGAAAACTTTTGGGCGTTGTTTTTACAAAACGTAAACAAGAAATTCTGAACTAACAGCTGTTCTATAAATCTTTTGCTTTTTCTAGTTTGTTTATTGGCTTTCGAAAACAATTTTTAAACCAAGGTTAATTTTAATTGATTGTTTTTCCATTTCCTGCGGTTTTAAATACACTTTTTAAGGGGATTTGCTGCTTCGAATTCATTCTGGAAATCTTTGTGCATAAATATTTTAAAGAAAATAATTCCAAATACTTGTGAAATCTTTTTCCGAAATCTCTCTAATTGGATTTATGCCCGTTTCTTTGACAAAAGCCACCAAGAGGCAACCGTTTCGCCTATTAAAATATATAATTTTCCTGAAATATCTCTGAAGATCATAGCCGGAGGCTCTCCTCGGCTTCCGAATGTCAGCGATTGGCATTGATGGGGTCGAGTTCAATGCCCAATTACTCAGTCATATTAACAAGAGGCTTTTCATTTATTTGGGATGCAGTGCTGGTCTGTTTACATAAGAGATTTTTCATTTGAAAGCGGAGATTGCATTGCCCAAACTCTGGACAGTAACTGGGAAAAATCGATAGGCTGTGCACCCGCCCACCGCCAGGCCGAGCGAAACTCTCCCACTGTATCGATTTTCCGACACACTCACCAGATCCTTGTAGAGGTCCTTGCTAATGTGCGGCGTCAGCTTCAAAGTGCCCACAAAGATAAAGAATAGGCCCAAGAGAACCGAGAGGCTCTTCAGCACAATCGTATTGGATGCGGGTGCAGGCATCTTGGCGGATTCCAATTTATGGGGTAAACACTCTCGGGACCGGACCTCCTACTCCGCCTTCGACACAACCTATACGGACACCCTACAATAACACACCGGTCGCTAAATTTAGACCAATCTCGCCAGCTTTCCGTGCGGAAAAGTACGCGGCGGCGACGGCGACCAGAGCTACGAATTCAAGCACACAATCCGAATGTTTGGCAAATCGTGCCCCGCTGGCGGTATGTATAATTTTATGAATTCTTATTCGGCGGCGTCCATTCGTTCCCTTTATATTTATCGTTCACTTCATGACCACCGCTTTTTCGCTTTTCCGCTTTCAGTTTCGCGTTCGGAAAGAGACTGATTTTCGGACCAGTTGCAAAGTTTATTTCGGCAGCATCCCCACGTCGGAAAATCAATATATGCTCTCACTGGCCCGGTGCTGCCCTGCTCTACACTCTCTGAAATATGTGTGTGGTGTGCTCCGAGTAGGAAAGCCGCGAGGAGAGGATTCCCACCCCGTAGAGCACAACTGGCAGCTGGACCGAGACCGAGACCGGACTCTTCCTCGGGTGGTTAGCCACCCTTAAGGTTAGCCACCCTTAAGGAGCCCCATTTAAAACAGTCATTAAGTGAACACGAGTGGTTCCTTGGCTGGACAAAATCTGGCCCTGATGAGTAGTTTTGTGGCTCATTAGAATGGTTCATGAGTGTAACCCACATTGAAAGCTCAGTATTTATGGGCTTGCTCCCAAAATAGGGCGATATTTACAAATACTTTTTAAATTCTATTTGAGTATTTATTCATTCATTATTTATTTTTGAATATGTATTTATTAATGTTTTTTTTTTGTATTTTTTGAAGAGAAGATTTTAGAATCCATACAGAAGTTTTGAAGGGATATCAGTACTTCATATTGAGAGATCAGTTTATTCCTTGTATATCCTTCATAATATAATTATTAAGAGGTTAGTTATCTTTTTGAAAATATTTTGTAGATATTTTAAAAATCTATAAAGAAGTTTTGAAGGGATATCAGATTTTCAAATTGAAACATCAGCGTATTTCCTTGTATATCCTTCACAATTAAATAAAACAAGTTCTTAGATTTTCAAAATATATTTAAAAAATTATATAAAATACACTTTCCTTCCTTAAATTCCTATGATTTTAAAAATCAGTCGTCAAACGTTTATATTTAAGTTAATATAATTCATATCTCACTACCAGCCCATGGGACCTCCAGCCATTCCTGGTCCTCCCCTGCGATGGGGATGATCCTCCGGTGGCGTTTGCGGCGTGTGGTAAATCCTTTTCGACTCGGTCATCCTCTGATTGTAGCTTAGAATCTGCTCTTGCAGCTGGGCGTCTTCCTGCTGGGCCCGTGGCTCGTCGAACTCCAGACTGGCCACACCGTCCAAGCGATCCAGATCCACCCAGCCCCGGAAACGAACGCATACGCCGTTCATGATGAAGTTGGATCGTAAATGGACCTTGCCCCGCTCCCGCTCGAAGTCGCACTCCTGCTCCTGGGCATACGGATTGTGGTTGGCGTTGAAGTACAGCTGCAGATTGGTGCCAGATGCCACGAAGGACATCTCGGCATAGCCCTTGCGGCAGTCGTTGACGAACCTCATCCGGCGCTCCTCTGCAGCCCGTTCCCGGTAGCCAGTGTACCGGACCTCGCTCTCCCGGCTGAGGCGACGGAAGAGTTCGTCGCTGTCGAACTTTGACCTCTGGTCGGGCACTACGCGGGGCATCTTGAAGATGAAGCGCGGCTTGGGCTGCTCGTACATGGCCATGGCTTCGTAGGGAGGAGGAATCATGCCTGAGAGGGCGGCGGATGCTTCTCCGAGGTTCTGGTGATGATGCATAGCTGTAACTTGAACTTGAACTGAGTTCTACGAAGGAAACGTGTTGACTAATCTCTGGTCGGGAATGTTCTCCTATTTATATCAAATAGGAAATAGGGAACAGGTAGTCCAGGTTTGCGAACGGAGTTACCTGAAATACAACCTTAGGATTTTATGATCCCATATGGCGTTATTTACCTCTTAATTTTAGCCACCTGGAGACAGGTAATAGATGTATTTATCAACCGTTTTTATTATTAGGGTTTAATAATCCAGGGGTCTCACATAAAAATGTAGCATCTTAATTTCTTTTTTTTTTCAGGCAGAGAAATATGTGTAATAATGTGTAACATCTTGATTTTGAATTTAAATTCGAAAAGTTCGTTTTTACCAGTGTTGAATAGCGGCCCAAGCTAGTAAAAGTAGATTGCAATGAAATAATAAATAGATGACAACTCTATCCGCATTAAACAGCTGTAGCAAAGTTTTATTTACAAATTTTTAATATTTATAAAACAAAAATGTCGCTTGTCGCCTACGCCGCCAGTTCTGACGAAGATTCCGAAAACGAAGAGGAGGAAGAGAACTCCGCGCCACAAGTGGAGGTGATTAAGCCGCAGGCCAAGGAGAACACAGGACCCACAACAAGTGTCACAGCCAGTGGTCACATCAGCGACGAGGATGACGACTTTGTACCCCAAGAAGTATCTTTGCAGGAGTTAAAACCCGCCGGTAGGCTTACCCTAGCCTTGCCCAAGCCCAAGACATCTGCACCCGCTGAGGAGGAGTCAAAAGAAGAGGATGTGGACGAGCTGATGGCCCCCGCTTTTGCCAAACTCCCAATGCCACGCACAGCAGCTGCCTCCGGCAAGGCAATTATAGAGGAAAAAGATGACGAGTTCCTGCACAAAAAAGCGCTGCCTGTTCAGATAGAGAAACCCCCACCGCCGCCGGTTAAGGGACGCGTCAAGATCAGCATACCATCGCTGAGGGACTTCTCCGATGTCGACCAGGAGAAAGCGGACAAGGCAAAGAACAAGGTGGACAAACCCGTGGCGCCCAAGGGATCTGGCTTGCTGAGCATGCTGCCCCAAGCCAAGTCTGAGCGAAACTTCGCCAAGACATCTTCTTCGGAAGCAGCAGCAAGCAACCCGACCACGCCGACTCCAAAACCAGAAGCTAGTAATCTAGGACAGCCCCGGTCCTCTCCAGCTTTTGTGCCAGATACAGTGAAGCAGCGGCGAGCAGCACACAACACTGAAGGAGTGGATGGCCCCAAGGCTTCTGGTCACAAAAAGAGTACCCAAGGAAAGGAACCCTCAAAGCCCAGCCAATCCAAGCCTGCAGCCAAGCTGGTGAGTGCCAGCGACAGCGAGGAGGATGACGATGAGCACGCTTCTGGTGACTTCTTCTCCCTCAATGCCGAACACAAGCTACCCGAGGTTAGCAGCAACGAGATCAGCGCTTTGGTGGCCAAACGGGCAGCAAAAATGGTGGAGGCCAGCAGCAAATACCTCGAGGAGATCGCAGAAAGGGAAGCGGCCGAAGCCGAGGCCGCTCGCCTAGAGGAGGAGCAGGTGCAGCAGGCACAGAAGCGCTACCACGAACAGCAACTAAACGCCGAGGCCATGGATGCACTGGTGGGCAAAAATGCCAAGCGACGGCGTAAGGAGGCCAAGGAGATGCAGGTGATCGACATCTCCGGATCACAGGTACTGCCCGACCGCGACGAATGGATGCGAACGGCTCTGGCCTCGTCCACGACCTTCCAGCCCACTGGGGTATTGACGGACGAGGAGCCGGTGGCGGGCACACGGCGCAAGCACCAGATCACCTACCTGGCACACAAGGCCAAGGCCAACGAGGCCGAGCTGCAGGCCATGTGGTCGGCCAACAGGCAGACGCGACGAGCCACACAGAGCAAATATGGTTTCTGAATTTCCGTTTTCATTTTATGTACGTCTCTTAATCCTACAATATAAACTTAATCCTAAACCAAAGGTAGACTTATTATCTGGAGTTCACTGCAACCAGCCCTCGCGCTTGCCCAGGTGGCTGCCCACGTAGAATATGGCGGTGCTGAGGAGAAGGATCAGCGGGGCAATGGTCACATAGATGGGAATTTGATGGGGATACTCCAGGCGCAGGCAAATCATCACCTGGGAGGCAATGGTCAGCAGCACGCCGGCAATGTTCCATTTGTAAAGAAAGAGGAGGTCCGTAAGGCGACTTAAATTGCGCCACTTCCGAATAAACTTGATGATCACGTAGATGATGATTATAACGTCGAAGATCCAGAGCGGAGTGAAGGTGACGAACCAATTCCAGTTGGTGCGCGGCTCCAGGCGCAGGCACAGCAGGATGAAGAACACCAAGACTATAAACCAAGTAAAAAGCGCTCGGTGTGCCAGAGTCATGTCGTCTGTCTATTGTTTACAACTTTTCCATCGTAGGTCAAAAAAATAAACAAAAATTATGAACAATATTGGGCCAGTGTTGGGAAACAACTGATAGCACAGTGGCAGCTAGAAAAGAGTTTGGAAATATAAAAGTTATTTTAATTATATGACGTACAAATGTAAAGTTAAGTATTATAAAAATTTAATTTAAATTATTTGTCTAAAATAAGTCCTAAAGTCTCAAAATGGAGAGCAAATTATACAATTTTAAAGCATAAAAACGTATGCCTTTTTATGGCAGCCACTGTGAAACATCTGTTAATGGAGCTCTCCCAACGGGTGGCAACTCTGCCTGCATGTTCAACATCAGCGAGAAGAAGAAGATAATTGACGTGTCACAATTTTCACAATTTGGTTGGTGTTTCTTCTAAAAATTAGTTATAAGCAAATGCAACGTGTAATTCTGGGCAGCCACTAACTGGGCAATAATTCTATCATCTCTTTTACATGTTTTGATGCAGGCGCGTGCCCAATTAACCAGAAAACGGGCTCCTGAAAGAAAAGCCGACACCCACAAGAAACTCGGGCAGGAAATTGTGAAAAAATAATAGTGCCAACATGTTGACCAACTTCGAGTCGAAGTCGGCACGGGTAAAGGGCCTCTCGTTCCATCCAAAACGGCCCTGGATTTTGGTTAGTCTGCACAGCGGCGTTATCCAGCTGTGGGACTACCGGATGCACACGCTCCTCGAGAAGTTCGACGAGCACGATGGACCGGTGCGTGGCGTGGCCTTCCATCAGCAGATGCCCCTGTTCGTCTCCGGCGGCGACGACTACAAGATCAAGGTGTGGAACTACAAGCAAAGGCGCTGCATCTTCACTCTCCTTGCCCACTTGGACTATGTCCGCACGGTGGCATTCCACCACGAATATCCTTGGATATTGAGCGCTTCCGACGATCAGACGATTCGTATATGGAACTGGCAGTCGCGCAATTGCATCTGCGTGCTGACGGGTCACAACCACTATGTGATGTGCGCCCAGTTCCATCCCACGGAGGACCAGATCGTTTCCGCTTCGCTCGATCAGACGGTGCGCGTTTGGGACATCTCGGGGCTGCGCAAGAAGAACGTGGCACCTGGCCCAGGGGGCCTCGATGATCACTTGAAAGGCCACCCGGGCGCCACAGATCTATTTGGACAGGCGGACGCTGTGGTCAAGCATGTGCTGGAGGGCCATGATCGCGGCGTCAACTGGGCCAGTTTCCATCCTACATTGCCGTTGATTGTTTCTGGAGCGGACGACAGGCTGGTGAAGCTGTGGCGCATGAACGAGTACAAGGCCTGGGAGGTGGACACCTGTCGTGGCCATTACAACAATGTGTCCAGCGTGCTGTTCCATCCGCGCCAGGATCTTATACTGTCGAACGGCGAGGATCGCAGCATTCGTGTTTGGGACATGACCAAGCGTCAGTGCTTGTTTACATTCCGGCGGGACAATGAGCGCTTCTGGATTCTCACGGCTCATCCCACACTGAATTTGTTTGCTGCTGGACACGATGGAGGTGAGTTACTCTCGGAGATCTTTTGGGATTTTATCTAATCTAACATTTTCCTCCCAGGCATGGTGGTATTTAAGTTGGAGCGCGAGCGTCCCGCCTACGCCGTGCATGGCAACATGCTCTACTATGTGAAGGAGCGTTTCCTGCGCAAACTGGACTTCACCACCACCAAGGACACGGTGGTGATGCAGCTACGTCCGGGCAAATCCCCGGTGTACAGCATGTCCTACAATCCAGCTCTGAATGCCGTGCTTATCTGCACGCGAACCAACAACCTGGAGAACAGCACCTACGACCTGTGCCAGATACCCAAGGACACGGAGAGCCAGAGCGAGTCTGACAGCAAGCGCAGCTCCGGCATTACGGCCATTTGGGTGGCACGCAACCGCTTCGCTGTGCTGGACCGCAACCAGCAGCTGGTGATCAAGAACTTCAAGAACGAGGTGACCAAGAAACTGCCCACGTTCTGTGAGGAGATCTTCTACGCCGGCACTGGCATGCTGCTTATCCGGGATCCCGAATTTGTCACCCTGTACGAGGTGCAGCGTCTCGTCTCCGTGGGCAGCATCAAGCTGGCCAAGTGCCGCTACGTGGTTTGGTCCTCGGACATGTCCCTGGTGGCGCTGCTCTGCAAGCATTCGGTGACCATCTGCGACCGAAGGCTCCAGTACCTGTGCACCGTGCAGGAGAACTGTCGGGTCAAGTCCGGCGCCTGGGACGAGTCGGGAGTATTCATATACACCACAAGCAACCACATCAAGTACGCCATCACCAATGGCGACCACGGCATCATCAGGACACTGGATCTGCCCATTTACCTGACCCGCGTCAAGGGCAATCAGGTGTTCTGCCTGGATCGCGAGTGCCGCACCCGGGTGCTCCACATAGACCCCACGGAGTACAAGTTCAAGCTGGCCCTGATCCAGCGCAAGTACGACGAGGTGCTGCACATGGTGAGGAACGCCCGTTTGGTGGGTCAGAGCATCATTGCCTACCTGCAGCAGAAGGGCTATCCGGAGGTGGCCCTACACTTTGTCAAGGACGAGAAGACACGCTTTGGACTGGCCTTGGAGTGCGGCAACATTGAGATTGCTCTGGAGGCAGCCAAGGCCTTGGATGACAAGGACTGCTGGGACCGCCTGGGACAGAATGCTCTGCTTCAGGGCAACCATCAGGTGGTGGAGATGTGCTACCAGCGCACCAAGAACTTTGACAAGCTGAGCTTCCTCTACCTGATCACCGGCAACCTGGAGAAGCTGAAGAAGATGAACAAGATTGCCGAGATACGCAAGGATGTGTCGGCACAGTACCAGGGCGCCTTGCTTCTGGGCGACGTCAAGGAAAGGGTCAGCATCCTCAAGAATTGTGGACAGCATTCGCTGGCCTATCTCACGGCAGCCACCCATGGCTTCCAGGAGCTAACCGAGTCCCTGGGTGAGTCGATCACCTCGCAGGGCAACACTCTGCCCGAGGTGAATCCCAATGCTCAGCTGCTGCAGCCTCCAGTGCCCATTCAGCAGCTGGAGACCAACTGGCCGCTGCTGTCCGTTTCCAAGGGCTTCTTTGAGGGCGCCATGGTCACCAGAGCAGGAAACAGTGCCACCGCTCGCCAGGCGCTGAACATCAACGCCGATGCTGCCTTGTTGGATGAGCACAATGCCGGCGGCGATGGCTGGGGAGCCGATGCAGATCTGGGACTCGACGAGGACGGCGAGGATGGTGAGATGCACGATGCCCTCAGTAACGATGGCGAGGGCGGAGCTGGCGGTGAGGATGGCGCTGGCTGGGATGTGGGCGACGACGATCTGGTGGTGCCCGAGGAGCTGGCCTCCAAGATTAAGGCTTCCGCCTTGGACAGCAATTATTATGCGGCTCCCAACAAGGGTCTGTCGCCGGCACAGCAGTGGGCCAACAACTCGCCCCTGGTACTGGACCACGTCAAGGCTGGATCCTTTGAGAGCGCCTTCCGGCTACTGAACGACCAGTTGGGCGTGGTGAACTTCAAGCCTTTTAAGCCGCTCTTCCTGCAGAACTACGCCTGCTCCCGAACCAGCTACACGGCCAACCCGAATCTGCAGTCCCTCAGTGGCTATCCCCTGAGAAACTACTCGGAGACCAATGCCAAGCTGCATCGGCCGGCCCTGGGCATTAAGCTGAATGATTTGGTGGCTCGTCTGCAGGCTGGCTACCAGCTCACCACCTCCGGCAAGTTCTCCGAGGCCGTTGAGAAGTTCCACTCCATTCTGATCAGCATTCCGCTGCTGGTGGTGGACACCAAGGTGGATGCGGCGGAGGCCCAGCAGCTTCTGAGGATCTGTGCTGAGTACATTGTCGGTCTCAAGATGGAGACGGTGCGCAAGGGCATGCCCAAGTCGACGCTGGAGGAGCAGAAGCGACTGTGCGAAATGGCCGCCTACTTCACGCACTGCAAACTGCAGCCCGTCCATCAGATCCTCACCCTGCGCACCGCCCTCAATATGTTCTTCAAGCTGAAAAACTACAAGACAGCCGCCTCCTTTGCCCGACGACTCTTGGAGCTGGCACCGCGGCCGGATGTGGCGCAGCAGGTGCGTAAGATCCTGCAGGCCTGCGAGGTAAATCCCGTGGACGAGCACCAGCTGCAGTACGAGGAGTTCAATCCGTTTACCATCTGCGGCATCAGCTGGAAGCCGCTGTATAGGGGCAAGCCGGAGGTGACCTGTCCCTTCTGCGGCTCCTCCTTCGACCCGCAATTCAAGGGCAACCTTTGCACAGTGTGCGAGGTGAGCCAGATTGGCAAGGAGAGCATTGGGCTGCGCATATCCAGCCTGCAATTCCGCTAGAGACATCCGCTCTTCACACGCCGAGCGAAGGAGACCCTGCTTAGTTTAGTTTTACACGATCATTGCTTATGTATGAAATATAAAGTTCAGTATCTGTATATTATAATCGAGAGGAGCCTGTGTTTTTGTTTAATCAAAAAGAGGAGGAGCTCTTGAGATATATCTATCCACTTCAATTGTAGATTCCCGTGGTATTTCCAGAGAAGTTAGTCGCCACGCTGCGTCACCTGCGGAAAGCCCCCAATAAACAACAAGATCTCGATTAGTAATGATGTATTTTTTAGTTAAAGATACGACACTAATTCCACGCTAAGTTTGTAAGTATAATACCGTAAAAGCATACGTAAAGTAAGCATTAATTAGAGCTAAAACTAAGTCTAGGAGCATATTTATTCGAGCGTTTTCTAATCTCGCACATTGGGGGGATACCCGTTAGCGGGCTTTGGAGCATTCTCAGTTGTCCATGAAGTAATGAGTATTCGCGAATTGAGTCTCTTGCTGCTGCTGCTGCTGGTTCAGCGGCGGTGGCGGCAGCGGCGGCTGCTGTTGAAGCTGGTGCGACGGCGGCGGTGCCGTCCACAGGTCCAACTAACGTCTCCACATGCTGGCGCCGACACCAATGCCCCCGGAGGCCACACCTCGCCGCACCGCCTCCATTTCGTCCTGCCTGTTGTCGCGGTAGGCGCGCTTAGTGTCCTCGAACTCGCGCAATCGCTGGTTGTACCGATCGATCTGGTCCCGCAGGATCGCATCCTCATGCATGGCCCGCCGCTCATCGTACTCCAAACAGCCGACGCCGTCGAGACGCTCCAGGTCCAGCCAACCGCGGAAGCGAACGCACACACCGTTCATAATAAAATAGGACTTGATGTGCACCTTGCCGTGCTCCTTGTCAAAGTCGCACTCCTTGTCGTGCAGGTAGGGGTTCTGATTGGCATTGAACACCAGCTGCAGGTTGGTGCCCGAGGCCACGAAGCTGGTCTCCGTGTGGCCCTCGCGGCATCCGTTCATGAAGCGCACCTGCCGTTCCTCGATGCTGCGCTCCCGGTAGCCCGTGTACCGGATCTCGCTCTCCCGGCTTAGTCGCCGGAACAGCTCGTCGCTCTCGAACTTGGACTTCTGGTCGGGCACCACACGGGGCATCTTGAAGATGAAGCGCGGCTTGGGCTGCTCGTACAGCCCAATGGTGTCGTACGGTATCATGTTGGCCAGAGCAGCTTCGTTCATCATCTTGTCTGCTGGGATTTCCGATCGCTGCTGCTGCTTGTCTTCCAATCGCTGGGCGGTTTTATACAATTAATAATTGTATTAATAATATTATCCAAGAAAACAACGCACAATACAACAAAAAGGCTGGTTTGCGGTTTTGATATACACAATTAGAGCTGCAAAATTATCGATGTCACTATCGATACATCGATGGTGGATTTTTTAAAAAAGGCGATACATCGCCTGCAACTATTATGTTTATGCATCGTTTAATTTATGAATTCATTTAATAATATCAAGTTTTCCTTTCAATTTTTAATTTTAAATTCAATTATAAATTCATTAGATTTCTTAATTTAATTTTTATATAATTTTCTTAAGAAATCAAAGTTTAAAACACCCAGAACTAAGTCAAAAAAACGTTAAAATTAAATCGGAAAGCTTTTCTATGCTAGTTTTTTCCACGTTAACAAATCTGCATACTAAATAAAAAAATTTAAGATATAAAAAATTTTGTCAATTTTTTGACTATTTTAATGATGTAACCCCTTATAAAATTATCAAAAAATCGTAAAAAATTTTTTTCTTCCAAACAAGACCAGAAAGATTCGCCAGTTGATGCTGATCAAGAATATATACGATTTATAGGGTCGAAAATGACTCCTTCAATGATTAAAAATATAAATCTCTTTAATAAGACCTGAAATATTTGAATTTCTTAAATCGATATTTTCAGTGTGACCTGTCCCAGGAAAGGCGAAAATACCGACGTTTCTTGAGGTCGAACTGCAGCCCAACGGCGTGTTTACAAATTACAATTTATACTATTGAAACAACAGGTACAAAAACCCACTGGTTAAACATCCTACGATGACTGAAACTCCTGCGGCGGAGAACGACAAGCGTCCCCAGTTTGGAACCCGCCTGCTTACCGACGACGCCGACGTCTTCAAGCACAATGCTTGGTAAATATGGAAGGCACATTTGGCGGAGATTTGCCAGCAAGACTTGGGAGCACACTCGCCATCGTCGGAAGCCGGCGGGGGCGGGGGGCCGCCTGCTCACCGATGGGCGCGAGGTGTTCGAGTTTAACGCCTGGTAACGCCTTGGTATTGTGCTCACGGAAAACCCTCTAATTCTTGATTTGCAGGGACCACGTTGAGTGGAACTCGGAGCAGGAACTGGCCGCCCAGGCGGCGGTGGCCAAGAACTCGGCCAACAAAATGGACGAAGAGCAAAAGGATCGATTCCAGTCGGACGCTCCAAAGTTTTGGGACTCATTCTACGGCATCCACGACAACCGTTTCTTCAAGGATCGCCACTGGCTGTTCACAGAGTTTCCAGAACTGGCTCCATTGGAGGCGGAAACAGCAGAAGAGACGCCGCAACCCCGCAGCATCTTTGAGCTGGGCTGTGGTGTTGGGAACACCATCCTGCCCCTGCTGCAGCACAGCTCGGAACCGCAACTGAAGGTTTTCGGCTGTGACTTCTCCGCCCGAGCCGTGGATATCCTCCGAAGTCAGCCGCAGTTCGATAAGAAGCGCTGCGAGGTGTTCGTGATGGATGCCACACTGGATCAGTGGCAGGTTCCCTTCGAGGAGAACTCGCAGGACATCATTGTGATGATCTTTGTTCTCTCCGCCATTGAACCAAAGAAGATGCAGCGAGTGCTGGACAACTGCTATCGATATCTGCGACCCGGTGGGCTTCTTTTGTTCCGCGACTACGGCCGGTATGACCTGGCCCAGCTGCGTTTCAAAAGCGGCAAGTGCTTGGATGACAACTTCTATGTGCGCGGCGATGGCACAATGGTGTACTTTTTCACGGAAGACGAGCTGCGAAGCATGCTCACCCAGGCGGGGCTCAAGGAGGAGCAGCTTATTGTTGACCGCCGGCTGCAGGTTAATCGCGGTCGGGGCTTGAAAATGTATAGGGTTTGGATTCAGACAAAGTTCCGAAAGCCCCTATAGTGCAATTATATTAAAGGTGTTCAGATAAGAAAGAAAAGGTACGTTATCGTGTTATCATATTAAGTTTAATTAATAGATAAATAGATAGAAACTCTTCTTTTATTAAATAATAATACAGTAATAAATAATAATAAAGTTCTGAATGTAGAATTTAAAAATCATTTTTTTAAAACCGTCCTTTATTCCGGCTTGCGGCTTGCGAATCGCCAGTTTTCCCTCTCGTCAAGGAAAAGCTTCTCGCTGGAAACCAATTCGTTTGCCGTTTTTGGAGCTTTTTCCCCAAATACACATAACAGTTAGGAAAGCTGCAAGTTTTCGCAGTTGGCTAAAAACGTCGTAAGTGAAAATTTTCCTTGTGCTGCGTGAAAATAATTCTAAGATTATTATTTAAGCCACATTTTATGTAAATCATAACCGTCCAAGCCAAGTTCAAGTGGGCTTCATGCCGTTGTCCTTTTGTTTGTAACGGTTAAAGAGGGGCTTTGGTAGGAAAAATCAAGCCAAAATGTCACACCAAATGCAACCGAATCCTGTGTGCCGTGCAGAATTTCATTGATTTTTTCCGCTGTCCCCGAGAGTCAAGTACTTGAGACTATTTTAAAAACAGAAAATCAGCACGCAAAGGATTAGTATATGCAAGGACTTTGTCTTTTTGGCTGTGTCAGCGAAAGCCAAGAAGCCATTTTTGTGGGCTTCTTGCTGAGTTCCCCCCCTTTGAATTAATATTAAAAAAAAATAGACAAGCTAGCAATTAACCCCGTTGTACTAAAAATAGTTGCAACTATTTTCGCACTCTATCCAGCAGTTTCAGCAGCGCTGAGCCAGAAAATTCCTCGGAAGGGCTGTCGTGGCAAGTGTTACCCGCACACACACACACACGCGCGCGCATACACACATACTCATCCAGGTCCAGCCAATACCCCCGTGGAGTGCTCCAAGTGAATTTTCATTGACGATTCGGGGGCGCAAAAAGCTCTGGCGGAAGAGCGAAAGAGAGAGAGCGAGAGCTGAACGGAGAGAGCGCAACTGAGAGACAACAAAAACAACGAAGCACGGTTCAGCTGCACCCACTAGTGACCATCAGCCATCCTCGACCTGCGGCAGTGAAAGACTTTGCTGGTCACAGTCCCTCACACATCATCCTAATCATCGCCAGAGCCCAGGCACTCCGAGCTAACAACCAACAGCCAACAGAGCAATGTAAGTGAAAGGACATTCTTATTGGTTTCGCGTTTGATAGCCACGCATTAAGTATACGCAGCATGGGTTTCGGCCATTTTCACTTGCCACTTTCCACTTGCCATTTTATTTCCAGTCCAAGTGTCTGGGCATCGTAAAAAGAAAAGAAAAACGAAACCAAACGGAAAACAGCTGCAGCTGCAGTTTTTACAGCTCGGTGTTGTGGGAATGAATCACTTGGTGGACGACGATGACGATGACGTTGTCGTGGCATCACATGGCCCAGTCTCTCACACCGCAAAATCAATAAAAGAATACGATTCTTAGCCAATGAGTCAGGACAACATGCAAAGTACCTTAATTGCAACTGAAAAAAGCCTGAAATTAAGCTTAAATTATAAATTTTAAGAACCACTGGAAATTCCACACTAGCCGGTTGTCAAACGTATCGATTTGTTTTCCAAACAAAGGGAAATATGGATTGGTGGTAGACATTTCCACACAGACAATGACCTTATACCCTTTAAATATATAATTGTTTAAGGGAAATTAAGGAACTGGGAAAAGTTTCTTATAGTGTGTTAGTTATAATATTAATCGGGTATTATTACTTCTTCAGGAAAGTTAGGGAATATATAATTTGATAAAGTTATTAACAATGTCTTGGTACTAACATTAATCGGTTATTATTTATTATTAATTATTTATTAGACAAGCGAAGGTCTCAGTTTTTTAAGGGGTCTTGAGATGGGCAAGAAAGACAAGAACAAGGAACCGTAAGTGAGAAGCTCTTTAAACCAAGAGGGTAGCGGTAGCCTTAGCCATTTGCCGGCTAGAAGTACTCGTATATAAGTATATATTCCAGCACTGTCTATATAGCCCACACGTACTGTACCGGCGAGAGATGTAACCGATTAAAGCTAGCCACTCTAGTCGAAGCCCGAACCCCACTCACACCCACTCTCCTCCCAGTGTAATCCAAGTACTGTATTTAATTTGAGCGAACCCCCGTTGGGAGTTGATTAGTCTTGGCTCCATGCTATTTCTGTGCGCTTTTCTCGATGACTAATGAGGACATTTTCTGCTCATCATACTCCTTACAACGCAGGGCGGACGCTGCACCAGCTGGCGATGCACCACCAAATGCCGGAGCCCCGGCAGGAGAGGGCGGCGATGGCGAGATTGTGGGCGGGCCACACAATCCGCAGCAGATTGCGGCACAGAAGCGTCTGCAGCAGACACAGGCGCAGGTCGATGAGGTGAGTTATAAGGGAGAACACAGGTTAAAGAGATCCTTGAGGAATATCTCTTTAAGGAGAAAGATTTAAACTACTCATATATCCTTTTATTTTGCTTTAAGGTCGTGGACATCATGCGCACGAATGTGGAGAAGGTCCTGGAGCGCGACAGCAAGCTGTCGGAGCTAGACGATCGCGCCGATGCCTTGCAGCAGGGCGCCTCGCAGTTCGAGCAGCAGGCGGGCAAGCTCAAGAGGAAATTCTGGCTGCAGAACTTGAAGGTGGGTCTTAGATTAAATCTAAACAAAAGTTTACTATAACAACTCTCCCCGGCAGATGATGATCATCATGGGCGTGATTGGCCTGGTTGTCGTGGGCATCATTGCAAGTAAGTTGATCGATCCTAGCTCATTACCTGGACACTCACACACAACATACATACATGAACCCGACTCAGACACCGAACCGAAACCGAAGAAACTCCAAGAAAACTCCTCCCCCCTCAACCGAATTGTGTTTTGTCTTTTGAGTTTACCTTGGTTTAGCGCTAATTTCATTTTATTTTCTCTACACACACTCTCCGAATCTAAATTGCCTTTTTTAATTCCACTTTGCCACCTTTTTTTCTCTAGGTAACTTTATGTAGATTGCTAAGCAACTTGTCTAATCCATAAGAACATAGTAACCTAGCCGCAATGCAATGCAAATTGAAACCAAATCAAAAGTCAATCAATCAACCCAATCGAAACCAAAATTCAGACTCACTAAAGCAGCTATTACGAGTAGAGCTCCGCCGAACTCACAGTCCAACTGATCGTACGCTGATTCGACCTAGATGCCTTGCGAAATTATAAAAAAAACCAAGCCATATACCATATCATGCGCCTCAACAGCCACTAGAAAAATAACCATATATTTATATATACATGGTATATATTTGTATTGTTTGAATATCCAAGCCCAACATCATCTGGTTCCATAACGAGCATACGCACAGGTTCGGTAATGATTTGATCGTGTGTCGTTAAAGTGTCTTGTTATCGTTCCGTTACGCCTTAACACCCGTAATCTGGGGATACCGCCCCTGCACAGTGGCGATATACCCTCGTTTTGTACCTTGTACCTTGTTAGCTTTCGTAACCGTAGGACCTTAAGTTCCTAGCTGAAAGTAACTCTCCCGTAAGCCGTAATCGTAAAGTTTGTGGTTTGTTCAGTGTTTCGTAACCGTTTCCGTATCCGTTTTTCGTTTGTTTCGTTCTGAAGATTGGCAGCCGCCACAGACACACAATTATTGTGCCGAGTCCTTTGTAAAATAATTATTAAAATACAACTCGAATCCCTCCAGCTTTCCCAGTAAATGTAGAAAAAGTAGACCCCCTTTTCATGATACTTGAAGACTCTCAACTCTGAACTCTTGAACTCTGAACTCAACTCAAAACGCAACGGCTTTCGCCCTATTAAATCAAAGAGCTAGCTATATACTTGAACCACAGCAAAAGCATAAAGTACTGCCGTTCCTTTTTATTATTATTATATTTGTTAAATGTTTTCCACCTATTTTCGACACTGCCACACTGAACAATATGTTTTTTCGAACAATTACAGAGAAAGACGAAGAGTAACTGAGACACACTGAAAGCTTTGTACAATATTTGTTTACCATAAGAATATATGACTCTCGATCAACACAATTTACCCCCCGAAAGACACACACACTCAGTCTGATGTGTGAGGTAAAGAGACGCGGCGACGAGAGTCACTTTTGTTTATTATTAATCATATATCGCTAGGTGCACCCGTTTGAAGCAAAAATAATAATCATTTAACTCGAACTTGTATCGTGTTTTCACATTTATGGTTTTCTTTGTTCTTATATTGTTAAAAACTGCTCGCTTCGCAACCGAAATTTAAATTCTAAAAAATTCATCGAAACAAACAAAAATTTCTCGTAGAACCGTACATGTCGGATGACAATGCTGCTCCGCAGCAGCAGCAGCTACCTGCCTTGCAGCAGCAGCAGGCTGCTCTGGCTCAGGCCCAGGCATCTGCAGCAGATTCGGCACCACCACCATCACCACCACAACAACAAGTACAGCTACAACACCACCATACACAAAAATCCGAACCACCGACACTTGAGAAGCCATTGGCCGAGAAATTGACCGACAATCCACAGAGTCCGTCGGATGAAGTGGCGACTGGACAATAGAACGATCTCAGCTCAGCTCTCTCAATCAGAAATTAAAATATAAACCACCAACCAACCGAACAGCAACAACATCCATCGATTAGCCACGATTAACCACCACCAGCTGCATCCGTAGAACCATTTAACCAAAATTAAACAAACAAAATTGAGAAAAATCAGAAAAACAAAACACATTTTCTTAGTACCATTGAAAAAAATACGATCTTTTTCAAACACTGTAAGCAAAAACGAACCAAAAAAAAAAAGCCCATGTAATTTGACACCTGCGCTTCTTTACGTTTCCGTTACCGTTTGTGTTTCCATTTCCGTTTCCGCTGTTTCCCTTGTTTATATATCATTTTAGCCGCATGTCTGTGAGTTAATCGATGTGCTGCCTGTGTGCCTAGTTCTCCTCCTTATGTTTTCTATAATTTCTCCATTCAATGTTGTTGGAATATGCGTTCTGTTCTGAAAAATTGGCCTAAGTTTTAATGCACCAACTAAGCAAAGTCAGGGGGAGATTATTTGGCGGGTAAATGGAGGGAAACAGCTTTCTGTGACTGCCTCAATGTACATATATATGCGTTGGATGCCCCTGCCCATCCGTAATCCACATCCCACGTCCACTTGCTACTATATATATATATATATATTATATTCCATCATGAGTGAAGCTTTTAACCATTGAAAGTGTAATATTTTTGGCGTATACCCGTGTGTATCGATGTGATTGTCATTCGACCGAGATTTGGCGGCAGCTAACCAAAAGATGTGCACCCTGTTAATGCCACCTACTAACCCTGGTTATGTGTATTCCCGCACAGATAAACTCGGCCTCATAGGCGGGGAGCAGCCGCCGCAGTACCAGTATCCCCCGCAGTACATGCAGCCACCGCCGCCGCCGCCGCAGCAGCAGCCCGCCGGCCAGTCGTCGCTGGTGGATGATGGAGGAGCAGGCGCCGGAGGAGCAGGAGCAGCAGCAGGCGGCGATCATGGAGGCGTATAAGTGACCCATATCCTGACGTACGTTTCTCGATGATAAATAATGCCACCACCCCTCATCCCAGTGGCGGCGGCGAAACAACAACAACAAAACCCGAATCCCAAAAAAGGAAATCTCAGTTAAACTAGAAAATCTCGAGAATTGCAAGGAACTCAGTAATAATTTCCACTTAAACGATGAGCACGAGTTGGTGTGGAGAGGTTTTAAGTACTTACGTCATAATATTAATACTAAATCTAAAAGGGAAGACGATGCTCCGGACAAATTAAAGTTGTTGCTAATTTGTTTATGGTTACATTATTTCATGCATAAAAAAGCGGTATATATATATAAATATAACATAAAAAGTATAAATATAAATATAAATATATGGAACTTGAATATTACGAGTAACCCCGAAAACCAAACCGAAACCGAAACCAAACCAAAAAATCACATACTAATACTACACGGAACTGGGATCTCTGCGCTGCCAGTGGCAACAAGGAGCGCCAGTGGCAGCAGGAGGGCCAGGCGCCAGGTCGCTTTCCAATGTTCGCAGCTCTTTGAACTCAGTTTCCTTAGCAAACAAAAAAAAAGAAGAAAATCTAGAAAAGACAAGTAAAGAACGGAACGGCAAAAAACCAAAGAAATCTAAGCTTTTGTTCCTAAGTAAAGTTACGCAGATATGTGCGAGTATTCGAAAATGTATAATCCAAAAAAGAAAGAAAGAAATAACAGCAATTAAACATATAGATAATTGACTATTAAATGTATTCATGGAACTTTACTGTGCAACAAACTTATATAGAAAGAAGGGCAGAAACCAAAGAACTCTTGAGATCTAGTGAAAATATACAATGCGATTTAATTTGCCATTTCATTTGTTTATGTGCAATCATTATAACGGTATTACGCGATTGAAATTGAAGATGCAAGATGAAACCGGACAGTTCAACGATTAAATTAAGCGCTAGACACACAATACGTTACGTTACGTTTGGTTTGGATAACATCCAAAGGGAGTTGTTTATTTAACCGAGCGAGGCAGAGGCAGTTACCAATATGTATGTATATTTCAATGTTACGAGTAATAGAGGAGTCGGATTCGTAGAGCCTATATAAACATAAATGTGCGTACGTGTAACGATATGATGATATTAGATCTCACACACTCCACGCCACAGTTCACACAAACACACTCCACCAAAGCCCATCCGGACGCATAGAGAAATACATAAAACTTTGCCGCACATATTGTACTTATACCTTGTTCTAAAAATACAAAAACTATACTACAATTAAAGTGTATTATTACTAATTGATTCAACAAGCGCCTGCCCAAAGTGCTACTTTGCCTACTAAAAAACACAACACATTTTGGGGCACAAACAAATCGACGAGAATAAATATGTTAAATTACGAAAATAAAACGAAAAATAAAACAAAAAAGGATATAGACGATGAGAGGTGGGTTCAATCGAAAATCCAATTCCAAATGCAGGTATTTTTAGCAATATTCGTAGCGTGTACAATATGTCGCTCCCCTTAAAGCTTATTAGTAAATCTCGTTCAATGTCCATTTCGTACTCACCCAGACGACACTTCACATGCATATAACCATTATCAGATATAAATCCAATATATGTATGTAATAACCAGCAAAATGACAAGTGTTTAGAAAAGCGTTTCGATTTTTGTTTCGATTTTAACCGAAAAGAGAAAAACCAAACACAAAATGTATACACAACAAAAACCACAAAGACACCTATGAGAGTCCCCGAAGATTGAAATAAGAGAGGATCTCCGGAACTTTGGTTCACGGAGGGAAGGCGGGCAGAGGAGCTAAGGGAAAGATGTAAGAAAACCAGAAGACAAGACAAAACAGACGGAAATGAGAGTATATATATATATATGAACCGTATATAAACAATAATATTACTAATTAATTTAATGATTAATTGCACCCCGAAAATACATAATTATTTAAATAAATAAATAAAAATAAAATACATATGTGTTTTAATAAAGGAAATTGTCTGCATTTACACTATTTGTAGTGTAAAAAATAAAAGTAATTTAGTTTGAATATATTCTGGATTTTTTAAGGGTTCTCAAGTGGTAAGCAATCTTGTGAACAAGTTTTGGCAATTTTTCAGGCTTGTTACAGTCAATATAACATAAAGATTCCTCTTAGGATAGATTCCTCAATAAATTATAATGTAAATTCAGTAGCATTCTACCCTGCAATCTTAAATAAAACGCCCTTAAATTAAATAGAACTATTAATAGTCGACCACAAAAAGTGTAGCATACTATTCAGAGCTGGGCCGGATTACCGACAAACTGCGCACTTGACTCCCGGTAAAGGGATGCAGGACCCACGTGGGTGCATATATAAATAACAATTGGTGCGGAGACAGCAACCGAACAGGATAATGAAAATAATAGCCAGTCTGTGGGCCAGATTTAAACAGGGGGAAACCCGGGAGTAAAGGGTCTAAGGAGGCGGCTCTGTTTACCAAGCTTGCCACACCTGATTAAAATCTATTGACAATGCAGGCGCCGGGGCGAAATTGGAGCAACGCTAACAAGGACCCACAAAGGAAACGGAAAAGCCCCCGCCTCCCTTGCTGTCCCCTAGCGAAACCCAATTACCGAAGGTGTCCGCCCGCCGTGCGAATCCTGGAGGCGGCTGATGGCAAACAATAACAGCTGCGGAGAGTCGGAACAGGGAGCAAGGAAGCCGAAGAGGCATCGGGGTGGAGAGCCGCAGAGTCATCGAGGGCGAAGGCCCAACACCTGCAAATTTTATTTGCATTTTTCCTGCCAGTTTTGGTACCCATTAAATGTAAAGAGAAAGGGTATATATATTCGAAATATATTTTAAGTAAATTGCAAGGTTGTAAAAAGAAGACTTTATATGTTTATTTTTACCTTAATTGTTTAATATTATTAAGAAAATATTTTATTTATACGTGGTTTTTTTTTATTTTTAAAAAGCATTACGAACAAGGAAAGGTAGCTTCGGGGAATCTGATGTTCGCATCGCTTTTGTCAATAACAAATTTACTTGTTTATTATTATTACCTTCGTCGCCATTTAACGGCAAGGACATGCGCAAACACCCCCCGCCTAACGTCCTCAGAGCTCTCCCACTCGACAGCCATCATCCCCCTCTCCCGGCTGCACTGATTCCGAACTCTGGAGCACGGAAAGCGGACACGGGCACATCTCTGCGTGGTGCCGCGTATAAATACGGCGCAGCTTGTGCGCACAGCCTCAGTTTGGCGGAGCGTGTTGTTCGCGTGTCCCTTTTCCCAGTTCGCTGCATCCGCGAGGTGAGAGTGTTTGTCCGTGGAAACGGCCAACTGTTGCAAGTGGCGGCAGGAGCAGGGAGCAGGTGTCAGGTGTCGGGTGCCAGGATAACGGCTTCAATTACAAGTGCAGCAATAAAGTGCAGCAAACTGCAGGTGTGTAATTGAATTACTACGTTGTAAGCCAGTTTTATGGCCAGCGAAGCGGATTGTGTTTCGAGGACATCTTTTGTAAAGAGTTTGTAACAATATTAAAAGGTGAGCCGGATTATTTTGAAAGTGTTTGTTACTGTTTTGATTTTGATCATGGATAAGATATATATAGAAATTAATAA
>JAEIIL010027232.1:9251-40399 GCA_018905715.1 Drosophila lini
GAAGGGTCTTACAGTGATGAATCTTCCGATAAGCAAAGCAGCGAGTTGTCAAGTGAAGAGTCCAGCGAGCAGTCTAGTAACGAGAGTTCTCAAGAGTCTTCTGCTGAACTAAGTAAAGAGTACGCTAATCAGTCTGATGATGAAAGTTCTTATGAACAAAGTGATGAAAGCAGCGAGAAGCCAAGTGAAGGGTCTTACAGTGATGAATCTTCCGATAAGCAAAGCAGCGAGTTGTCAAGTGAAGAGACCAGCGAGCAGTATAGTAACGAGATTACTGAAGAGTCCAGCGAAGTGTCAAGTGATGAAAGCAGCGTGGAGCCAAGTGAAGAGTTTTACATTGATGAATATTCCGATGAATAAAAATCATCGCGATGCCAAGCGAAGAATCCGCTGCATAACAATGGGCAGCATATAAAGAAATTTTCTAAATTCAAAATAAGTCGTAGAAAAATCTGTCACAAGTCTCTACATAATTTCAAATTATAATAAAGTATCATAAAAAAAACTAAAATACTTCAGGAAAAAAATGAAGTTTATTGTTTTTGGGCTAGCTCTTTTAAGATTGCTACTGACTGTAGTATCCATAGTTATACCAGAGAGTGAATTCGACCGAAGAATGGATAATGAGCTGGACAAGGACTTTTCAGATCTAGATGCTCTATTGTACCACTAAGTAGTGTGTAATGTGTTTCGTTTTCCTCATTCCAATTCTTTATAAACTTATAGTTTTAGCCTTGCATTATTCTGCGGATGAAGCTGGTTGCACTCACATAATTTTCCTCCACGGACCAAACATTTTTAATTAAAACAAACAATATGTTGCCCCGACTTGTTTTTGGTGCTTCTGGGGGCTGTGGCTGCTGCACAAAATTGCAGCTTTTGGGGCCAGAGGCCGGGGCAAGTTGTTGTAAATGCATTTACTCAGCTTAATTAGTTGAGATTTTACATTATTCATACGCCACGTGTGACCAGCGTCCGCCCACTTTCTGGCCACCCAGCGTGCTGATCCCTGCCGTCGCCTTCCTTTCTTTTCCTGACAGCATCATAATTTCCACTTAATTAAAGTTGTCGTTGTTGTGGGTGCGGAGTTTGCGGTTCGCTTGCCAAAAACTTGTCGGGATGCATTTTGGCATTTAAAGTTTTAGGGGGTAGAGAGGATCACGCAAGAATGAGCTGTGAAGACTCGGCTCTTAATTCAATTAGTGGAAGCTCGTTTGATAAAAGTCTTCAATCATCTTTAGTCGGAGCTTAAGCGGAAGTATTTTGTTAATTTTTTGTGGTGGAATATATTATTTTTACAAATATAAAACTGCTATTTTAGTTTTATGAAAACTTTGGTTAATGAATGTAAGTTTCCTTTTTGTATTGCTGTCTTTAAACCTTGATTTTATTTAAGTATAAACGAATGCCTTCAAGTCAAACTATCTCAATCAGGACTTTAGTGAGTATTAAATTCCTATTTATTCGCCCCAGGACAAGGCTCCTTCGCGAAAGTTGACACGTCAAGTCAATTAAATGTTTGACATAATCCATTGATTGGCTTAATATATTTCCCATAGCACTTATCGTAATGGTTGTCTCAAATTGACAGATGAAAGCCAAACCGGAATAATCTTTGAGGTTCCCGAATATAAAAGGATTCTCGTTAAATCTCAGGTGGAAAATGCCAGCGCTTAAATTTTATGCAAAATCATTTACCCCTTTTTCCCGACCCCAAAATAGTTGCGAACCTTTCGATTTAGCTTGGAATGGATTCCTCTGCGATTGATGATTGTGTGCGTATTCCTTGGGGGATTCTCTATAGCCTTGTCCCTCTGTATTTGATTATTTAAATTTTCCCATTCGTTTTCATGGCGTATAAATTATTTATGAGCCGTATGTGTGTGTGTGTAAGAGAGGACGTTGGCATTTCCATTATGGCATTCTAATTAAGGTCCCCCACAAAATGTCTCCCAAGTTCATAGTAAGCAACACCTTACGTAACTGATGACCAAAAGGACTCTGGTCCTTGGTGTGATGGGAATTAGACCCTTAGAAATTCACTGGAAAATGCACGAGCCAGGAATTTCCCAAATCCTTTTCGTGGACAGCCTGAAGACCAATTTGTCGCCTCAAAATGGACCGTGTGAGTGTCATAACTTTGCTGCTGTGTGAGTGTATGTTGGGTGTTGAGATTCTCGCCCAGAAAACCCTGAAAAAAAGAAAGAAAAATTAAAATGAAATCAAGTTACAAAAGGTTACAAAAGGCAGAGTCCCAGATATTCCCGGCAAATGAGTCCGATACGTAGGCGATGACAATGACTTACATCATTGCAAGGGGAAAAGGACCTGCAGGACTCTCTCTTCCTCGCACACTCGTTAAAGTTCATGTGCACACGCACTTAGGTCAGCAGATATCGGGGCAGGAAGTGAGAAGCTGCGCCACTTTGGCACACTCACTCACATATGTATGTGCTCGGGATATCAGCGTCTCAGTATCTTCACGTCTCCGATGCTATTTGTGCAATTTTATAGCGTTTTTATGGCACACAAGTTTTGTGCTTTGTGTGCTGTCGGTATGTCCTGTCCCGGAGTCCTTCTGTCCCCGTCTTGCGTCCGGTTCCCTCTTTAAAATATTTAAATTTGATGTGTGTGTGTGTGCGTGGGCGGACGGAATGGCTGGGAAATTCGGTTCCGTTGTGTGCTCAACTGTGTAATAGAGGCCGTCTTCAAGTAAATGGTAAAAGGGCATAGGGAACATGCAGAAAGCTTAGGGGAAGTCCCCTTTTTCAGGGCCTCGAGGTTTTACAAATGCAATTTATAAATCGAGGGTTGCAGACTTATTTTTTAAATAAAGAAAGCATTGGTCATAATATCGAGTAAATTAAAAAAGTTATTTTTTAAGAACTCTAGGAGATGTTTGTTAAATTACTATGTGCTATGTTACACAGGGTCTATAATTAGTTTTTGTTTTTATATTTTAAATATTTAAAAAAAATGTAAGTTTTATTATAAGAATTATTTTAAACTAAAGTTGTGTGTTGTTTAAGTGAAAATCTTTTAAATATTGTTGGCAAGTCATACAAATAATAGAATAAAATATTAAAAGTCAACCTTAACCCAAAATAAAAATACCTTTAAGCGAAATAGCTATATATTTTTTAAGGACGTATTAGTATTATCCCCTACTCTTGCCCCTTGTTATTGAGCACTAACTTCTGACTTTTCCCCTAGACAAACTGCCATTGTTTCAGCTCATATATATTTAAACCATGGCAATATATAGAACCCTCCTTGCCAACCCTGGATGCTGGGAATTTCTCCCCTAACAATTCACATATACTCGTATCTATGTCAGTTCACTCGAGTGCTGTTGTTGTTGCGGCTTCTACTTTTCGGGCCTTTTTCCAAGTTTTGCGGTGTGATTTTATGTGCAAACTTAAATTATACAATTTGGGGGGCCATGAATACATTTTTCCCATCGTCATCGCCATCGCCTTGGTGTAGTCATCGTCTTGAGCTTGTGCTGTTGCTGGCGAAAGGGACAATGAGTTGCTAAATGCTTTGAATATTCTTCTGGCCATTGCCTGGCACTGCATGCATAATATACGATATATGGCCATGTCAGATGCGAAACCAAGAGGAGAGAGTCCTTAGGTGGGGATACGAAATGTGTTGACAGGTCGAGTATGTCGTGCGGTTTCTTCTGCACGAGCATCTTGGCCAGAAATTGTGAGCAGCATTACAAGGATTTTGGTTTTGGTTTCAGTTGCAAAATGTTATATTGTGTGGAAATAATAAATATAATAAGGCATATTTCTAAATACTGGTTTATAACTTCATTTCTGAAAGAAAAAAAAACTAAACTAACTAAACTAAAAGATCTTAAAAAGAATACAAGTTCACTACATAATTGGCTTCAAACTTCTCTCAAAATTCACTGCAAATTAGCCATTTTATGTCCTGTCGTTAAAAGTTCCCTCTTTGAATTTGCTTTTGCTTTGTTTTTTATGGAATGCACTCTTTATTAACAAGACAAGTTAATGATTGGGGTTTTTGCAGTCGCCGCCCTTAATGCCAGTTAAGCACATAACAAAGTACGCACTTTGTGAGCATTTAAAAGCCGGCAATAACGACAGCGCCACATGCTGTCCTGTGACCCCACAGCCACCGCCCACGAATGCAGCTGAGCAGGTCCTTCTTTGTTTGTTTTTAATCCTTTTTTTCGCATGCACATTATGGAGCTGCTGGCGAGTTTATGTGTGTGTTTAATGGGCGGTGGTCAAAAAAGCTCGCACATGTGCTGTCGTCAGCTAATAATGCTCGTAAGCACCCTTTTTTCGAGTGTGCGGAGTAAGTCGAGCTGGGATTAATTTAATTATACGTATTTATACATATACTTTATATTTAAAATACACTTATGAGTATTTTAAATTATCTTTGGGAGGAGAAAAAGTGTTATTAAATGAGAAAAGCATCGTGGTAAAGGCTTAAGGATGTACTGTAAAATAATAAACGAAACTTTTTTGAAGCCCTATCACTTTTCTGATTATTATGTTAAAATTGTTTTTATTTGATTTGTTCCACTTCTTATTTAGATATAATAAGATATTATATTAATATTAATATTTCATAACAAAAGAAAATCAATAAATATAACCGATTACGTATAGTAAAACATAATTTTCTGGAGCCCCACTATCTTTAAGTAATTACACAAAAATGTATTTCTGTATATATTTTAAGGGTCTCAAAAATTAAATTTACATAACCCTTTACAACAATTTTAATTTATGGTCTGCGAAATCCTCAGTAAGCAACACTTTAAAAAGTGTTTAAAATTTTAATATAAATGAGAATTTTTTGTTTTTATTTTTTATCTCCTACATATTAAGTTGTCAAAAGTAAGCGCTTACACGTGAACCCTAAGCATTATCAATTCAATTTAATTTTGTGCTGAAAAGAAGTACAATTTTAATTGAAAGTACAACTGTGGATAAACCAAACCGTAAAGTTTTCATGTTTATTTCCCAATTCCCTCTGTTTTAGCTCTATAAAATAGAGGGTCACCCTCAGAACTCAAAGCCCATCGAACTCGCGGATAAAAGTCCGAAGCGAGGAACTCTGGCTCTTGTCTGTGGCTGGGATAGAATAAGTTTCAATCCAGATTTTCCAGGTCCAGATTATTTTGCAGATAACAAATGTTTCGGTAAAGGGGAAACATAACAGATTTTATTCACATTTATTAATAAATTATATTTAACTTACTATATATAATTTGACTTGTTAAAGTATTTTCCTTGAGTTATTTCTAACCTAAACGTTAGGGTTTATACACATATCCTATAATTATTGCAACATGTCCTGGTCTTGGCTCTCCCTTTGTGCAAATTAAAAGCAATGGTGAACCAGGGATCGCTGGGAGCCACCACTGGCTTCTATTGTCCCGTAGCCACAGCATTTATGAAAACTATTTGCAGAATGCAAAGGAAAGCGCAGCAGAAAAGAAATTGCATTAAAAACAAATACACACCGGGTCGGATGGGGTCTTCTCGCCGCTAGTTATACCAGATGTTTATAAAGGGCCCGGCTTAGGCACGTTCCATGCTCCACGCTCCACGCTCTAGGCTCCATGTCCAGAAGTCAGGAGCAAGGGAGTGCGAACAAATAAGCAAACAGGAAGAGGAACAGGAACCAGTAACAGGATGCCTTCCGACACGACTTTTCCGAAGGCAGAACATGGGAAGGAAATTGTGCAGAAGTGTACAGATATGTACAGTGAGAAACTTAATAACACAAATTAGTTTTTATTCACTTAATATTTTGAGGGTTGTAAATGTTTTTATTTTATTAAAGAATTGTATCAAATATACTTGCATTTTTGGTCATTAAATTAATATTAATTAAAGCACTAGTTGGATTTTCCGAGTGCAATAATAACTGCAGCAAACAAATCGCAAATTGAAATGGCAGATAAGTAGCAGGAGCTGCAGGACTTCTCCTTGTCCTGCACTCTCGCGAAAGATTTGCGAAACGGCAGTAAAGGGAATAGAAAATATAAAATCAGGACCCCGTTCGTGCTCCTCTCAAGGCAATTGCCACCGTCTCCTCCTTCGCTATCCTATCCCCAATCTCCACCCACGATACCATCGGCGCCTGGCAACATTGTTAACCCAGCAAGTTATGCATTCTTAATTTAATCGCTGGAATTGACTCTCCTCCAGAGCCCATCTTCCACTGGCTTAGCGGCCGGGGGATTTTTCCTGGTCTTCGCTTTTCCTGGGAAGTTTGCTGCAGAGATTAGGCATATATCATGCGATTATATTGCATAGTTTGCATTGCCCAATGACTTGGAACCGCTTCTCCTTGCACCAAACTCAGCAGGGGGAGATTAAGTTGCAGACAATCCCCGAAGAAGGCAAAGCCCCAAAGGATACACAAGGAATAGAGGATGCTGGAGGAAGTAATAAACTTTTTGGCCACAGAATCATGGAATTGAGTTTAAACTTCCAGAAGTTAAGTGTTATAATTGAACTTTATTTACTTGATTTCAAATATTTTTTACATATTTAAATTAAAGTTGGTTGAGACTGAAAAATATTGAATTGAAATTCTCAATAATCAATAAAGTTGGTTAAGATTGAAAAATGTTACAAATTTTTAAAAGTCAATCAATTCTTTTCAATTAAATTGTATTAATTGCCTCCAGGATCCAAGGTCTTAGCTTAGCCACATCGGCATAGACTCCCGGATATTTGGGATGGGCACACTCCGTTCCAAAGGACACAATGCCAACGAGCTGGCCATTGGAAACCAAAGGGCCTCCAGAGTCCCCGGAGCAGGCATCTCTGCCCGGAGCTGCGGCGCAGATCATATCGTCGGTAATATTTCCGTCGTAGGCTTTCCAGCAGCTAAAATGGTCGACAATGGGCAATGTGACGCTAAGTAGGGAGGTTGAGGTCGGCCATCTCCAGCCTATGGTTCCCCATCCGGAAACCGAAGCCGGTGATCCTGCTGCTGGTGAACTGCTGGCCAGAGGAATGTTGTTGACCTTCTTATTAAATTGAAGAGGTCTTTGAAGTCGAATCACGGCCATGTCGTTGGAGAAATCTTTGGGCCAGTGACAGTCTTCGTGGGCAATGAAACGGGACACCTTCACCACCTGACCGCCGAAGTTGGAAAGTGAGGATCCCACTCTTACAGTCAGACTGGAGGGATTTTCTTCTAGAACGCAGTGGGCAGCAGTAATAACTATCTCCTTGTTGTAGATGACCGCTCCGCAATGGTGTTCGCCGTTCTTCTGAAGGGAAGCCTGCCAGGGAACGGATGAAATCGACACCTTATCTCCTCCCACAATCCGCTCCGGAATCCATCCGGCAAAGATCAGGCCAAAACTGCAGAAGGAAGACAGGACTATCCACTGGATGTACATGTTGAACTAAAGCCAAAATCGAAAGATAATCTAGGCAAAGGGAACCACTCTTTTATACCCACTCAGCACAAAGATTCATTAAAAAACAATTTAAAATAAAAATTAAACTGGAATGTTAGTGAAAATTTTAAAAGCTGCAAAAGTTTCAAGATGTACCTTCTACTTTTTAATTAACAAAGGAATTCTCATAATAAAGGAAACCTATTGCTTAAGGTTATATAAAATAATTAATAAGTAGAAACCATTTTAGAAAATTACAACTTAAAACTGTAAACTAATTAAAGTTTTGACATTGCTTATAGTTTGTTATTTTTTTGTTTAGATAATTAAAAATGTATAATTTAAATATTTGAGCAAATAGAAACCTTTGTGAGCCGAGTTCTCGTAGAAGTGGGGACATTGCGATCTCCAGGTTTATACAGAAAAGTTAAAATGATCATCAGCTGCTTTATTGTGCTTTTAGCTGCCGGCTTCCTTTTCGAAGGATTCGTTCCACAACCGGAAAACCGCATAATTAATGGAAGAGATACTATGGACATTGAAGAGTCTCCCTGACAGGTTGAAGGAAAACATTATTGTGGTGGCTCTATCTAGATCATCATAGCTGCAAGTGTTTTCAACTTAATAACAAGTTATTCATTTTTCACACCTATTAATAACAAAGGGTATTTGATATTAGAACATGCAGAAATGATTGGTTCTTCATTAATAAATGCATTGTGTTTGTCCAGACAATGGGTTCGCTTTTGGCGAATGAAAATTGCATTAATCATACGCCCCGTAGGGTGGCAAATATTATACTCGAGACTCTGATACACACACATATTTTCTTCACTTTTCACCGCCTGCAGCATCCATCAAATTAATGGAATTTCATATTTGCTTTGCTCTTACTCGCTCGCCCAAGGAATTTGTTTATCCAGCTAAAATGTTATCGAGTTCGTACCACCCTTGATGCTGATGTAGTTTGTTCTTCTGGCCCAGTGCAGGCTTTTTTATATTTGGTTTCGCAGTTTTTTTAATAGAATTACTTGCCAGACTTTTGAGAAACCCCGAGGCTGTGAAAAAATCATGTAAAATGCTGACTCATAACCAATGCGGCCGCCAAAACAAGTTTGTTTGAAAAATGTTATTGTATTAAAAAAATTTGGTATGCATCCGGGGGAAGCTATTTGCGGAATTTGGATTAGATTCTATTTTGGGGAACACAGGAAAAATATTATTTTGGTTCTTGTTACTTTTTTAAAATTATTAATTTAGCTATCGTATCACTAAAATGTGTAAGTACATTGCGATGGTTAAAAAAATCAAATTTTTATAAACTTTGATTCCACATTTTCAAAAGCTTTGGATCGTTTTATTAATATTAAAATATAAAATTTATTTTCTCTATCTGCAGCTTAAATTCGAAGCACGTTTTCCCCCATGCAGTTCAATGTTTTAAACGCTTTTCCGGGCAGGCGAAAATTCGCATATACTGCAATCAGATAGTCATGCACTTGACGCTGCTTCGCAATGCCCTGTGGGCCGTTGTCCTTGTCAACAGCTATAGCCCTTTGGTCGAGGTGAGAATGTGAGCTGAAAGGATAGGGACCTCCCTGGGTCGGTCGATTGGTCTGTCGGGTTCAGGCCAAGTTTAGTGCCCTGGGGTTAGTTAGGCTAATTTAGCGAAGCGTCCCCATCGTAAGCTGCCGCTCAGCTGGCAAGTCAAGTGGCTTGCACCAAGTGAGCATCGGCCTCGCTCAATTAAACCCAACCAGAATCCGGCAAAAGCCCTTCACGGCCGGGCAGATGGAAGCTACTGGCCGGTATGGTCATTACTCATAGTTATGGACACTAATCTGATGCACTTGGAAAAGGATTTTAATACGAAATGAGTTAGCTTCAAAATAAGGTAAGGGAAAACTAAGATGTCTTGACTTTTCAATTTTAAATTAGAGAGACATTGTTGATATTTTCTTTCAATGTAAAATTTCATTTTAAGTTTTAATGCCTAAAGTGTTAAAAGTAAATGAGTTTTAATAACTTAAATTTACAACAAAAAATTGCAATACTTTATCCTAACTTAGATAACATCCCACCTATTGGCTAGACCCTCTCCTCTTGCATTTTCCACCTCTACCAACTGGCATTTTCCAAATTTCAGTGGAGGCGGCAATTGAATGATAACACAAGCAGCAGCTGGCAACGTTAAAACTAAATTGGCCAACGAGCGACCAAACCACTGCGTGTCTACTGAGCGCCCGTTTTCAGGATGCAGTATATACCAGCCCGCCTCCCCCCGCCCCTCTGGCAGGGAAAATCGCCCTGCACATCTGTGGGCATTTTTGGCAGCAAATTGAAATGAAAATCTCGCCGCGGTTTTCTGGCTTTGTTCAACGGTTGGCCAGTCGGATGTTTGCTGGTCGCCGCCTGATAAAGAGGCGATGGAAGCAACGGATTTGGGTGCCCAGGATGGTTCTTAACACAACAAAAGTCAGACAATAATATAGTAAAAATTAAAATAAAAGTTTCAGGTGAAAAATAATCAGATTGCTTCTGTTTTTTTTATTGAAAATTAATCATTAAGATGATTGCTTTAAAAGTTTAAGCTAAAATACTCCAAATAGGCCTGTGTATTTATATATTAAAAATTTAAACTATTAAAAGATTATTCTTTGGGAATAATACCATCAGTTATTAAAACCTTTTTATATGCAAAAAAAAATGTTCACTATTTAAAAACGAACTGAAAGCGTAGTGGATACTTAGAACACCCTGAAGCATGCAGCCTCTGAGCCCTTGCCCTGCTGTATCCCCTGCCAATCTCCGATCTATTCATATCGTAAAACACAAATGCAACTGCGACCAAAGCACCGCAAAACTATTGCCAGCGATGGCGATAGAGATGGCTTCCTATCCCAGGATATACGCAGCCATTTCCATTTACCTATTCATTCCACTGCCCGCCAGCCTTGCGCCCACAGCTGTCGGGTAACTGTCTGACCCGCCTCTCTCATTTTCCACCATTTTCCATTTCCCCCCGGGTCTCTCAATCGTCTGGCAAATGGAAGCTTGACTTTAAGCGATGGAAATTTTAATGCGCCAATGCGCAATTTATGATTATTTCATGCTCATTTTAATTCGCCCATTCAGCAGACCGCTTTAAAGTGTGCAGTGGTTTGCGGGGGTGGATGGAAATAGTTTTCAGGTCTCCGTTTCCCAGCTTTCAGCTGGCGGAATGAGATAGCGGAAAGGCCTCATTAATTCCACGCACGTTTTCCCCAACAGAGAGCGGGGGGGCTAGCGGGGAAAATCGCAGAGAGATACGAGAGGCCGCTAATAAAACAAAAATGGAAAACATATAAATCAGTGTCCTTGGCACGTGTCGCTGTCGTCGTCGAAGTCATTCCATTCCCCAGGTGCAAGCCCCTGGGTCAACATAAAGGGTCTTCTTCTCCCATCCTGACCCCGACTGCCGGTACTCCCCGGTTGGATCCCCTTTAGAGCCCCATTGCATTACCACTTTTGGACTTGTGCGCTGTCACGTTGTAAATCTCACGAGAGCAAACACTCACAGAGAAGCGGAGAAACGGAGAATCCGAGGGATAGAGACAGAGCGACAGACGGCGACACAACACGCGTGCTTAGCCATCTCCATTCCCGCTCAGGCACAGCAAGAAAAGTTATTCTCTACACAAATATAACCTTGAAACCGACCAGCTAAAGTATTTTAAAATATAAGTATAAATATTATATTACAAAAATACTTATTTAGCTTTTCTCTCTGTGTATTTGTGAAGCCACGCACACATCTTTATGGAGGGTTGGGCAACTGCTAAAGGCTTCGCCCCTGCGGGGACGTCGTGCCCCAAAAGGAGCGCCGATCCGAGCCAGCGATTGCATTATAAATTAAAATATGTCAACGCAGCGAATCAACAGCTGCTGCTATCCTTGTACCAGGACACCCCGAAAACAATTCCAAACGCAAGCAGGCAAAATTTAAAATAAATATTTAAATAGGAGTGCATCCAAAATTTGAAATAGGAAATGCAAGACAGATTTCATTAGGAACAACTTGTGCTTTAAATATCTTAAAAAATAATACAAAATATCTCTGACTTTTAGAACAACTTTACAAGATGTTTAATGCATTCCTAAGATACACACAGAACTTGTATGTATAGTAATATCAGTTACAGCTTGTATACAATTTAACAACTTTCCAGTTCATAGATTTCACTAGAATTACTCAAAGACTCCAATTAACCACAAAACCACCCCCAAAAAATACATACATAAAAGCCAAACAAAATGTATAGAATTCAATGGCTGGCATATAACCTTTGGCTTTTTAATTAAATGCTAGTAAACTGCAGCCATTGCATTGGGAGAATCACGAAATGACAAACAGGACGAAGGAGCTCACAAAGCGAACCAATACAAATATTGTTTTCCTCCGCTTTCTCGGGTATTTTTCCGTTACTTTCCCAAGGACCAGCTACTGCTATTTGTCCGCTCATGCGGAGTATTTAATTGCATCCCAATGGAGCGCACTTGGAGGAGTGCACCGGGAGTCGGCAAACAGGAAACTGAACACAGAAGGGTAAAGGTAAGTGGGGCAAAGTGGGTAATCGAAAATTTCCCGGCTCCTTCTTTTCGCCCCACAGAGAAAGTTGAAAGGAGGGGGAGAAAAACTCGGAAAGACATGGCAGGACGAGGACCTTCACTTCGCTCGCTCTCAAGGGGAATGCAACTATTGCGAGAGTAAACAAATATTTACATATGTTTGTTTAAATTTGATGCATCACCGAGTCCTGTTTCTTTTCTTTGAGAGAGATTTCTTTGTGGGGGGGTTCTTTGGAAGTTTATTTTGTGACAAATTACTTTTCTGAGGGGAAGTCAACTTGTCGAGTAACAAAGTGCACAAAGGAATCATATTTTCCTAACAAATTGCAGACAAAATAATAAAATAATCCCTTTAAGAGTCCTAATTGGTTGGCCTTTATTCAATTACTGGCCAAATCCGCTTTGATCGCATCTAAGGCTTAACGCAAACCATTAGGCTTCCACATACACAAGGCTCACAATAATAATTTTAACTTTTCATCTGTCCCTGAATTTATCTTCTTGGGCGAAAGGCTTGTTTTGCTGAGCGGAAATTGTGAAATAAATTGAAATGCAAGGCAGGCGCATAAATTATTTGCCAGTCAACAGCTGAGGAAAATAAATAAAAATGAAAACATATATAAATGCATTTCTCGGTCATGTCTTCCAGACGAGTCCATAAAACTATCAGCAAATTTTCGGTAGAATTAAAATATTTATGCACCGAACGTGAGGCGCATGTATATGTTATGTGTGGGAATTCCCCACAGCATTTACTCTTTTCCCTCTGCCTTATAAATTTGTATTTTTTTGTGTGTTCTGCCTTGATTTGTTTATTGTTTTAATAAATGTCAACAAATTTCTTGGGCTGGCTTTTAAAGAAACATTTTCTCTGCACAAAAAAACACACACGACGTGCACACAGTGCGTATGATTAATGTGGGCCTGTCAACTGTATTAAAAAAAAAAAAATCGTGGGAAACCCTTTTTCCTCTTTCCTCCCGGCCGTCGAACAAAACTAAATGGAAATGGCACAAAGGCCAAAAGGGGAAAATGAAAACTTTCAATGCAACCAAATGCAATGGCACAATGATTTATGGCCCCGACTTGAAAATGGACGATTGTTTCACTCGTTTTGGGAGTTGGCAACCCATGGAAAACCATGGAAATTGGTTGGATTTCGGGGGCGCGTCCCATGGTGCTTATGGATTTCGCCATTTATTTAACGTATGCGAACAGCGGTTCGTGCTGCGATTTTCTCGATTGGAAAAATTGAATTATAACCATTTGATGAGCATAATAAAAACTGGCAGCTGCCTTTTGCCAATGAAAGCGATTTCAAATGCGAAAAAATAGTGCCCTTTACTGAGAGCAGTCATGGGCAGGAAAATTAAATAGTTTTCTCTTTAAATGTGCATTGAACTCGATTTTGTTTGTTGGATTATCAATTTAATTTTCTCAATTATTTATAAATTTTATCTTTGATTTGGTAAGCCCTATTAAATATATAAATTTTAAATCATAATAATATTTAGAATTTTCATAAAATTTTGCAGAAACCCTATGTTATTACTGAATTTTCCCCCTTCAAGCCTCCTTTACAGTTACTTGAACAAGTTTCCAGTTTTAGTTAAAAATCCATTGCCATTCCGCAGACTCTCCACCCCTCATCATCATCGCCCAGCTTTCACATACACGCACTTTTCACATCCACTTTGTTGGCAGCCTGTGGGAAAATCCCCGCAACCGATTGACGTGAGAACTTTTAGCCAAGTTTATTGCATCGAGACTCAAAGCCAATAAAAAAAATGGAGCCGGTCTGGGCCAGGCCATTTAGCCGTAGGAAAGGCGATCTCCAACGCAGTGTAACCCGCTCAATTGAATAGACAAAGAGGGGCACTCAGTCCTTTGGCTGTGTTTCCCTTCGTCCAACACCTGCATCCCCCTGCCATGGCAGGAGGTGGCACTTGGAACAGGCGTCCAGAAATTGGCAGGAAGGTAAGCAGGCGGCTCCAGGTGGAGGCAAAGGTGCATGCAGACTGGAATTCACTCACCGTTGTGCGGCGCCAAATGGATGGAGGCAGAGTGACAGCAGATTCCAAGGGATTGGGAAAGGGAGAAGAGACTAACTACACAGAAAAGTCGCGCTTGAAAGTTCGCTATCGAATTTATTATTAGTACTTTGAAGGGGTTTCTTAAAAAAAAAAAAAAATAAATAAATACAATACTACTTTTAGGGACTATTAAATAGCCGAAAATATAGATGCTACCCCAATATTTTTCCTGTGTAACGGTGGCTAGGTATTAGGACGTAAGGGGAGTCCTGGAGTCTGGCACCGTTGGTAATCCACTTTCGCGTCCTACGCTCCCTGCTGCATTTCGTTTGAGCCGCCAAATTTTTAGCTTTTATGGCCGAAAGGGGCGATATATGGCTACCACCCACACACGCTTTTATCCCTTTCCTCTTACACACATGCAAATGGAATTTCCAAAAATTTCTACGCCAGCAAGTCGTCCATGGAAATTTTTGGGCTGGCGAAAAAAGAAGCCGAATTTTTCGCTGTTGTAGTTTTAAGTCTAGTCGATGGGAAAACCGCTGAAAATATGGTTGGGCTGGGAAAACGAATGCAGAAAAAAAAGTTTTTGCTTTGCCATAAACCGATTTGGTAGCAAATTTTATGTCGTTTAGGTGGAAAATTTCCATTTGACTGCCCTTCGTGGGGATCAAGGATGCAAGGAGCCCTCTAGCTGTTGTTTTTTTATAAAATTTTTTGTGAGTTATTTGTGCAGCTGCAGTTTATTGCTGATTGACATTAACAGGGTTCAAGTGAAAGTGGGATGTCATCAGACTAATTGAAATCGGATTCACCGAGATTCAAGAGGAAAATAGCTATTCATTTAGCGTTGATTGACACTCTCCTTGATTGTAACGGATTTTCAAGGGAAAGTTACTGAAATACTCGCAATAAATATTTAAACCTGAACTTGGTCCCAATTTAAGATAAAAAGAGCTTAACTACTAGATTTTTAAATATATTTTTTTAATAATTCTAAAGAAACTGAAATACTCGTTGTTTTTGTCGGCTTTATAAATTTCTGTTTGGAAGTAAAACATTTAATTTCCGCTGCTTTTGTTCACATTTAAGCCTCATAAAAAACGCTTCATTCTCGCTTTGTTTTATTTTTATTTTTTTAATATTTCCTTTATTACAAAACACGGAATCCGGAATTAAATCCTGAATCCTGGCAATCGCCAATCGCCAATCGGAGCTAGTGCAACCGAGCGCATCCGGCAGCAGATGCCGTGCGGTTGTCAGTGAATCGAATCGAGATGGAAATGCGAGCTGTTTGCCCAGATATCAGAACCTATATATGTCTGGCTGTGTATAATGCCCGCATATTGGACATCCACGGCATCGGTGTATTTATATTGCATGTGTCGTCCTCCTGCCCCTTTCCCAGCAATGCATAAATAAACGAAACCAAATTTGCGAAATTAATTGAATCGACAGCAAAGTAACGTGTGCGCTTTGCGTTTTACGCTTTGACTGCGGCCGGGTTTTACAACCCAAACAATTCACCCGCCCAACCACCGGGCCCGGGAAATCACTCAACCACGGATCGGCACCCACTGAACTCCACTCCGCACCACACCGCAATTGTGAATTGTGCGGATGATGCGACTGTGAAAGACCACCTTATGGGGAGTCGAGATTGTAGGCATGGCAACCTGAAATGCAGTGCACAGGATTAAAGCCAGTCCGATTTTTCAGAAATTAAATGGGAGATATTGAGGCAGAGATGCCTTTTAATAAAACTCTTTTAATTAATGAAGTTTGAATGTATTGAGAAGCCTACCAAAAGGTATTAAAATTCATAAATATATTCAACAATTTTCAGGTAGTTTAGCCTTTTATTAAACCATATTTAAGGCTTCCTTACGTGTGAAGTTTAATTTATTTTATTATATTAAATATTATTGGAATGTTCCTTTAAGTTAAGTTAAGTTCAACCTGTTAAAATGTTTATTGTTAGGTACATTTCTTGAGGAACTTAAATCTTAAGCATATACAAATTATAATTTATTGTCAAAGATTTATTTTAAAACCTTTACAGATTTCTGCCTCAAATCAAACCATGTTTAATGCTTCCCAGTACTTTGTTCACAATCCCGTTTATCAGAAAGACTTTAAAATCAATTAAATATTCAATGAATTCACATTTTTAAATTAATAAAAATGAGTAAACCACTTAATTCAATTGACAACTCGGCTAAATTAAATTAAAGGATTTAATCTATATCAGTATCTATGAGGCCATTATTTAGTGCCTGCCATAGAAGTGAATTGCACACCCGATCTCTGCTCCGGGCAACAGGGATAATTTGAGTGAATGAGCTTCTCCTGCAGCTATATTCCCCCACACGCACACGAACACGCACATCGTATATCGGACTCTACTGGCTTAATCTCCGTAGGGCACAGTGCCGTTGATTTGCATTTGCACAACTCATTAAGGATTCACACTTGCCCTGGCCAGTCCAGCCCAGCCCAGACACACACATACGTAAATAATTTAATGTTCCGAGTGTTCCGACATCGAAATTTGCACATCGATAAGCGGAGCTGCGGGCGGTTGATAAGCAGCCTCCATGTCACTCGCTCCTGGCATTATTCAAACCGACTCAATTGGCAATTAATGCCACTCTGATTCCCCGATTTGCCCATGTGGGGCTCCAGGTCGTGGCAAAGAATCGGTGGCTCATTAATAACCGGGCGCTGCGTTCATACATCACTCATACGTCACGTTGGTTAATCCATTCGTCAAAGACAGCAGGAGCTGTGTGTGAAGTGGGCTGGCGTGAATGTAGATGCGGATGTGGATGCGGGAAAGTCTTCCTTCTGACAGTCTGTCTAATCTGTGTCTATGGATCCGATACTTTGACCCCAGAGTCCCACACTCCGTGTTTGCGGTATCAATCACAATGTTAATCCCGATGTTTAGGCGGGATTATGTGAGCGGGTTGAAAGGGTTTCCACCCACAGCAGTCACAGCCTGACGGATGAGTATTTAGAGCAAGATATATAAACAGGGAAATATGTGTAAGCTCTACTCTCATTATTTAACTGATTAGTTAATATAATATAATAATTTAAAATAAAATGTAAAGCTGTAAAGATAATGATTATGTTCACTGTGTAAATAAAATATTAATTAAGTTCGACTTAGATTACGCTTAAACCTTTATGATGTTGTCATTCTCTTAAATGATTTGCGATTCTAAATTGTCTTAAGTTGTTATTAAAAAAGACAAACAAATCTAGTTAGTTTGGATCTAATGACACTAGATATAAGTTAGACTCGGAAATACTGGACCTCAGCGCCCCTAAATTCTACAGGCGAAGGAAACACTACAGAAAATGGCCCACAAACGACCACAGCAAATACCGAAAACCCATGAACGAGCTGTAGGACCCCGGGGCGTGGACACCAAGGCCAACAACGAGCTCTTCCTAAAGGAGGTCCTCGACGCATCCAACAAATTTCGGGCAATGCATGGCTGTCCGGCCTTGACTGTGAATCCGGAATTAAATAAACTTGCTCAGGAATGGGCTAATGTACTAAAAGTTTTTAAAATTTTTTGTTTATTCATTTCGCATCTTTATTATTTTGCAGCACCTGCGAGACAATAACATAATGCAACATCGACCCAATCCTAAATACGGCGAGAATATATTCCTATCCGGCGGAATGGATGTTGCTGGGGACTTGCCCGTGGAAATGTGGTATCGCGAAATGAGTAATTATGACTTTCACAAGGCACAATTCGCGGCAAAAGCAGGACATTTCACGCAACTAATTTGGAAGGCCTCCAGGGAAATGGGCGCCGGTGTGGCTCGAAAGTGAGTTTTTAATTTGCGACTAGGAACTAGCTGTATTCGATTTTTGTTAATTTTCATCAGAGCGGACAAGACCTGGGTCGTTTGCAATTACAATCCTGCCGGCAATATTGTGGGAAACTTTAAGGATAATGTACCACGTAAAAGTCAGTAAATAAGAACCTTAGAAGAGTTGCAGTGTTTATGGTAGTTTTAGTTGAACAAGCTGCAGGACCCCGGGGCGCTGACACCAAGGCCAACAATGAGGTCTTCCTGAAGGATGTCTTAAACACCACCAATAAACTGCGGGCAATGCATGGCTGTCCGGCCTTGACTGTGAATGCGGAACTGAATAAAGTGGCTCAGGAATGGGCTAATGTATAAGGAGTATTTTATTATTTATTTTTAATAATTTTGAATAATTTTTTTTTAAATATTTTTAACAGCACCTGCGGGACAAAAACATAATGCAACACCGACCTAATCCCAAATACGGCGAGAATATATTTCTTTCCGGCGGAATGGATGTCGAAGGGGAATTGCCCGTTAATATGTGGTATCGGGAAATCAATAGCTACAACTTCGACAAGGCTCAATTCGTGCCAACTGCAGGACATTTCACGCAGCTCATTTGGAAGGCCTCCAAGGAAGTGGGTACCGGTGTGGCTCGAAGGTGAGTTTTAATTTTTGACTAGAATCTAGTAATATTTTTGTTTCTAATTTTCCTATCAGAGATGACAGAACCTGGGTCGTTTGCAATTACAATCCACCTGGCAATGTTGCGGGCCTATTCAAGGATAATGTACCACAAAAAAATAGTAAATAAAAACATTAGCAGAGGTCCAGTATATGTGGTATTTTTATTTTGATTAAAAACAAATATAATTTGAAATTAATAAGCTCAGCTGGTGCTTATAGTTTTTGTTTATTTTTCCTGCAAAAACATAATGTAATTTTTTGACAATGGGACTTCTTTCGTTTCCGTTGACTTTTGAGCGATGACATATTTTTCTTTTCCTTCTCGTCCTCCTCGGTGGATGCATTATAAAGTAGGCTTCGGGGCAGAATATTCTCCTGGAAATGGCCTCTTGTGTTCCCAGGTGGATCATAATTGCACACAATCCAAATGCAGGAATCACTTGGGTTGAAAAAGAGGTTTATTTTTGACTTCAGGCTATGTCTTGGAATTATCTTACTTGGAGGCCACTCCCACGCCAAGATATTCCGTGTTTTTCCACACCATCTGTGTGAAATGACCGGTGTATGGGCTAAAACAGGGATCCATGTAGTCGTAATGGTACTTCTCTTGGTACCAGAGCTTCATAATATTCTCGATGGAAAATAGCGGCTTACGAATACACATGATATTTTCGCCATAAATCGGAAAAGGGCGGGTTTCAAGACGATCATAGTAGGCCAGGTGCTGGAGAAAAAATTAAGAAAATAAATAATAATAAAGTATATAAACTCCACATACATACGTCTGCCCAGTCTTGTGCGTACTTAGAGAGATTATCATTCAATTTTAAAGGACTCGCCCGATGAAGTTTCCTGTACTTGTTTGTTTCTCTAAGCACAGCTCGCTTAATAGCCTTGGGTTGATATTTAAATTTTTTCGTAACTAGTTCAGGCAAATCCTTTTCAGACGATCTTTTTTGTGGTGGACTCTGCCTTAGTGGAGGAGCAATGCAATATTTAGCACCGCTCCACTGCCACTGCGGACTACAAAGCTTCTCATTTTTCCTAGAGTTTATCTTTGGCAATGACCTGAAAAGCTTTGCATAATTTGACCACTTGGAGATTTCCGGCAGTGACCCCTTGACCTCGCAGGCCAGATAATTTCGGTTATTGGCATACACACTAATGGGATTCTGGCAGGTGGATTTGAGACTGTTGCGACAGGTTTCCAGGTCCCTTTTCCGGAGATTGCAGGCTATGAACTTGGCATCGTTGTGCTGAAGCAACTGCAGGGGCTCATTCTTAGGACATTCCATTTCACTTTAATGTTTTTTTGCAATTTCCTAGGAATTTTTTAAGTGTTTACATAATGTCAGGAAAAGACGAAATTGAATGTCTGCTTCGTCATACTTAAATCGGATGTCCTCCCGCTAGTCCCGATGCCTTTTGTACGCTCTTCTCTCTCTTTAATTTTTCTGCATTACTTTTTCCCCGACTCTCTCTTTTTTGGCGACAATTTCACGTCACACATCATTAATTTTAAATTTCTGCCATAAATATCCGCGAGCGGCGACGGGTGGCGTCGGGTCACAAAGGTGTCAAGGTGGAGTTATGGTAGCAATGTGCCCTCTGACCTGTCCCCCGTGGCCTGCTTTTTGATTGACTGTTTGTCACTTGGGCATGGAAATTAAAATGGAATTTTTTTCCGAGGCAGTGAGTTTTCACGCCGTTGCGAGTTGGGAAAGAGATGGGCGTAGAATTTGGGGAAGGATGGGCATATTTATGATTCAATTTCCATTATTTATATTTATAGCTAAGGGTTCGTGTTTCTTGATGAAATGCTAATTGATTTTTGCTTTTAATTACTGATGAAAATGATTTTATTATTAAAGCAAAGATATCTAGAAAGCCCTTAAAGAGGTAGGAGTTTTTTAATGAATTTGAATTTAAATTATTAAAAATTAAGCTAACGACCTAGGACATTACAAAATGTTTTTTTTTTTTTTAATAAATCAGCCTTTGTACAGAAAGAACTGGAAGATCCTTAAATCTGGTATTCCTTAACTATTCCAGTTAAGTTTAACTCATAAAAAATCTGTGTAAAACCGGATTAGTGCCAGGGATTCTTCTCCGAACACTGATTCGCAGAACATTAAAGCCTGTGCATTACCTTCAGGTTAAACTTTAAGGCAACCACAACCGTAACCGTAACCGTTAACCCAATAAACCACTTTAAGGAGCAACAGCCAAAGGACGAGCGACTGTTGCTGTTGGCTTCAGTTTCACGCCGTCAACAAGTGACAAGCACACCATGGCAAATATCCAAAGTCACACACTGGCACAAACACATGTACATATATAGAGAGAGATATATGTATATATATATATATATCCGTGTTGCTGGCATCACGTCAAAATTGGTTGGCATCATGCCACAGAAATTTCTGCTGGCTGCAACAAAAGCAACTCAACGAAAATGGGAAAACGCTCAAAACAACGGGAAAAAGAAACAGGAACATGTATATATATATATTATATATATTTACCTAGCTAAAAAAAGCTCCGCGAAAAGAAAAAGCGTGATGATAAGGGCGGCTTCAAAAAGTAGACTATGAATTTTTATGGTAAATTTTTGTTTTTTTTTTTTTAATTTCAGCAAGAGGGCCCAGAGACTTGTTGTCCTGTGGCATCCTGATGTACGTGATGTTGCCATACACTGATGCTGTTCCGAATCCCTGGCAACCCATAAACTGTTCCCTCTTGGCATTTTCCCAGCAAAATATTAATTTAATCATGGCGAAAAATGTGGATAATGAATTTAATTATTGAAAATATATTCCATATTAAATTATTAAATTCGTAAACATTAAATGGCGCTCGCTGTGTGACCTACATCATTGCTGACCTTTTTTTTTTTTTTTTTTTTTTGTAAAGTAATTGTCACAGCTGCGGTTTTAGCAATTTGAAAATTTGAAAATATATTTTGTGCGCAGGTTTATTGAAAATTATCCATTTTGCATTTTAGCTGTTTATAATATAAATATTAGGGTTTGCATTTTAATTATGGAAAAGTTTTTCACAATGATTTTAAACTATTTAATGCAGCTCAAGCATTTAAAATCTTAACTGAAACCCCGAACTCATGCACCTGGCATTAAGTTTCAGACAGTTTTCTGCAGGTCTTTGTGCCATTTTATACCCTCCGAATGGTTAAATGCATTCAGCTGTCAAAAAGCCGCAGACAAAAGTTCAATTTAATTACCGCAACGAAAAAGAGAAAAGGTGTGGAATTTCCCTGGGTTTCCCAAACAGCAGATTGGAATTTGCAGTTCCAACAGCGCGCAGCAGCGTCTGCCCATGAATCGTACCGCCTGCCAATGCATTTTACAATGTAATTAAGCAGACTCGAATTTTCGCATTTTCTCAATTTGTGTTTTCTGTTTTATTTTCTTTTTTCTCGATTTTTTTTTCTGTTGTATGTTAAACTAGGGGTAAATGAGGTCATGGGAGGTATTGTGGGAAAAACGAAAAGTCGAAGGGCGAAGGAAGTTGCGCTCACTCGCTCTCGCACTGTGAAAACCTTCTTCGTTATGCATTGTAATTTGCGTGTAATTTTCAAGGCGTTGCGAAAAACGTGAAAATGTTCTTGCTATACCAACAACAGCTACAACAATAGCAACAAAAGTGGCAATAATAATTGCAACGCAGCAACAACAGCGGCAGCTGCTTTAAGGCAAAAGTCTCATTTATTTTAATGTGTCGACGCTGACGACGTGCAAATGTCTGCCACTTTTCCAGCAGGTTTTTCCCTTCAGTTTTCCGTATTCAGTTTCCAGTTTTCTGCGAGCCAGCCAGCGAGTTTTCCCTGTTCAAATTGCATGCAGATGCAACGGCTTGTGCGTGTGTGTGTTGTAATTATTAAGCTGACAATGCAGCATCTGTAGCTGTGTTCCCGCTGATTTGGGCAGGGTTTCGTAAGGGATACGAAGGATATCGGTGGGATATGGAAACAATGAGAGTATTTAGCGGTGCACCAGAAATCATGGGAGGTTTGAATTACTTTCAAGAGCTCTGGAAACTATATTATAAAAAACTGAGTTTGTTTTTTTATTTACTAATATAATTAATTGCATAATTTTATATTATTTTAAGGAGCATGCTAAAGTATTTTTATTAAACGGAACATTCTTAAATTTAAACTCATTTTACCAATCCGATTTCCGCAGCATCCCTGGCTTTATTCCCTCCGTCATTCTCTGTGGGTCAAACCCCCTACATGGCTCATGGCCCACTGCTCTTGGCTGACAACGGTCATAACAATGCCAATTTTAATGGTCATTACAATAAAGCTCATAACCATAAAAAATGCACAGCATCCAGTGACAGCAGAAACAAAAATGCCAACAACGGCGAGAACAACTGCGCCAGCAACGAACAGCGCGCTGAATCATGAGCATTTATTGGGCTTATGTGCCGTATTAATAATATTCATCCGTGGCGCACTCCCCAGATCATAGAATAAAATGCAAATGAATTAAATTTCAATTTCGGAATACAAGCGGCAATGCAGAACAAAAAAATTTGAGAGCTTGTATACATTTTTGGATAAACGAAAACAATTTGCAAATATAAATATGGCTGTAGGTTACTTTTTTTTGGGCAAATCCATTTTTCAGAGATTTATATTTCGATTTTGGCTTATGGTTTCGGAGTTTATATAAAATAATGACTGGTTTTTGATTACATAAATCGGTTTATTTTTCACAAGTGCTTATTAAGCTGAATAAATGTTTATTTTAGTTTTAAAAAATGTTCAATAGTTTAGTAGTGCTGCTGATCCATGGCTTAATCACGGCTATATTTGCATACACACTGGGTGATTGAAGGAAATCGCACTTGAGGTTCCAGGATCCGATGCCAATCAGCTTTCCATCGGAGACCAAGGGGCCGCCGGAGAACCCTTGGCAGACGACATTAGTAGAGTTCGATTTCGAGGCACACAGTTCATCGGGCCTTAAGATCCGCTTTACAAGGTAACCATCGCCCCTGCACTCTAACTTTCCGACTACGGTGAGGTTCGTTCTGATTAAAATTTCCTCTGTGGGGTCTTCGCCCACCACCTCTGCCCAGCCAGTGACTGAGGCCTCAGTGTCCAGCTTGGGCAACCTACTGGCCAGCTCAATGGACTTGGCGTTGTCATCCAAATCAATGGACTTCTCCAGCGCTATGATGGCCACATCACTGGGAAGCAGGCCCAACGCTTGCATGACCACCCTCTTTGCTGGAAGCACTTGGCCGCCAAGGTCCTTCTTGGCGGATCCCACTCGAACCGCTAGGTTACCCGCTCTGACACCTTTGACACACTGAGCAATGGTTAAGACGACATCCTTGCTGTAGATCACGCCTCCGCAACGATGCTTGTTGTTCACCAGAACCGATGCCTGCCAGGGAGCTTCTGTGATGTCTATGGCAGTGCCTAGGACCAAGTACAAGTGGCCAAAAAGTTGGATTACTGATAGGAGTAGAGCCAGGATCCTGAATGGCATTTTCAAGTCGTTCCGTCGAGCTGAGATCAGGAAGTACTGGGGCTATTGGATAGTAAACTTCTCATATATACTCTGCCCATCAGTTTTATTTTCTTTTAAAATATTCTTTTTATTTGTTACTTAGTCACGTAGCCTCGCCCTCAGTTAGAATTACATTTCTTAAGTTTTGCCATAAAAACTATATGACCCATAAAATGTAAAAAAAAGAATAATATATGAACATTTAAAATCAACGAATTATTATTTTAAGCTGTTAACCATGTAACCAATATAAAAATAAAATAAACAAGCTGTGAATTTTAGTTTACAAGTTATTGAATTTATTACAACGTGGTTATAGGTCTTTTATGATAATTAACATAAAATTTGTAATAAGTGTAAAAACGAATAATATTAATTTAAGACAGGTTTATACATTTGCATATCTCTGTAAATTCCGTTATTAAATTTCCTTTCTGCAGCTTTCTTTACATTTTCTTGGTGACTCCTCTCACATTAATTACGATTATTACGCATACGCAGTGGTGACCAAGAGCAGATAAATTATTTACAAAAGTGGCAAGCAAAGTTTATCTTGAGGCCGACAGACAACAGTTGCCATTTGGTTGTTGATTTTTTATGGAAGAATTATGTCCTCGCCCCAGGGGGTGGTGCGGTGGTGGAAAGCCGAACTAAATGGCTTCCTGCGGGTGCAGTTTCCCTCTGTCCATCTGCCCTCATCCCGCATTTAACCATTTTCCCGGCGACCTGCTGTGCAAGACGTATAAATATATTGTGCAAATTGTAATTTAAAACATTTTGGAGCGAAGCCAAGTAATAATTTGTGTTCTCCTTGCCGTTGGTTGCATCTCGCGTCCTGGCAACGGATTTCGCATTTTGAATTGTGAAATGACGGAATTGATGCGCTCCAGTGCACTGAGCCTGGGCGCTCGCTCAGCTGGGAGCACTGGCATTGTTATCCTTTCGTATCCTTTTCGCGCCATCCTTCGGCTGCCGGCAGTTTCCATTTCCCAGTTCCCGGTTTCCACTTTCCTTTAGCTGGCATATCAATGCGACTGCTTGAGAATAGCATTTTATTGCTTCAAACAACATGGAAAGTCAAGTGTTGCAGTCTCGCGCAATTATTCTCCTTCTCCTCCCACTGCTACTCGCTTCTTTCGAAGGGATTTTTTGCGATTTTTCCGCTCTGGGTATTTTCCTCGTTTGCCGAAATCGGTTCGGCGCAATAAATTCTATTAAAATGCAATTTGAAGGCTCTGTGATTTTAAATAATGCCAAGAGCAGCCATCGGGTTAATGCAGACAGCCGGCATCCTTGGCGCTTTGTTATCCTGGCAATCGCTTGCTTTCCCATTTCCGCTGCTTTTCTTTTGTTTTTTTGTTTTTTTTTTTCGGGTGCCCTTCCTTTCGGAGATTTATGCAATCTCCTGCTGTTGTTTGTTTGCCGGATATTCGAAGTATTTATGGTCTGCCCGGAGAGTCCTTAGCTAATTGGCTTGTCAATTTAATCGGAAGTTGTTTGGGCTTATCTCCAAGGACTGCCTTTCCTTTTGTGAGTATTTGTGCGAGTGTTCCCACATGCTTAAAGTCGAAAAGAAAACCGCAGCCCAAAGAAATTGCAATTTAATTAATGCCAAGCGAGGGAGAAGATTAAAATAGTTGAAATGTCATTAGCAGCGAATTTCGGCAGGACGAGGGGGATAGGAAGGAAGTCCAGTGCCAAAGGGATCGCTGTCAGGCGGTCAACGTGTTGACCACACAATTATGTGGTCACGTGATGACTTTTTGGCGCTTCTCCTGTGGTCATAATTTCAGCCACAGAGAAAAAACTCATCCTGGCAGCGGGAGAAGGCGAAGGAAGCGAAGAACAACCACAGGCAATTCGCTGACTCCGGTGATTGTCTCTTGCTTTTTGGCTCCCAACTCCTGCTCTTTAAGTTGCGCCCGAGTTCGTGTTAAAAATTCATTAGGAGTTTTAATTAAAATTCTCTCTGTGGCCCACAAAAGCGCCTTTAACACTTAACGTCCTGCAAGCTCTCAAAAGAACTTCGCGGCCTAAAACTTACAAAATAAAAATTAGCGCAAAAAACTTTTTGGATATGACATTTTTTTTTTTTCGTTTTTGGCAAGTCAGTGCCCTCGTTGTCCCATAATTTTGTCGCGAAGCCAAAAACACAGAGTCGGAAAAACTGTGGGAAATAAGCGAAAGGCAATGAGAGGACAGCCTCCATATGCGACCCTTGGCACTTTACATGCATGACTACGTGTCCTTTTAATATCCTGTGCACTGGTGTGGCTTCAAAACTTCCGCTGGCAAATAAATAAAATAGTAAGCAAAGGAAATACATATTTTTGTGTACATTGTGATGTGTTTTTTTTTTGTGAGACCGAATTGGGCTTTAATATTAGTATTTGTACAAGTTTTAATTACTGAATTATTTACATATAATCTGCTGGCTTAAATGTGGTTAGATTTTAATATTTAATTATCAGGATATTATATGATTCTCTGATTAAATACATTAGGCTAAGCAACGGTTTTATTTGCTTTTAATTAAAAGTCCTCACTTTGAAAGTGAGTAATTCACAATAATTTATTGTATTGATTGAATATACTGAGTGATTGAATCTTTTTTAAGGGTGTAAAACGCTTGCATAAAATTTAATTAATATGAAATGTATCCCGAATATCTATTCATGAGATTTTATGCATATGAATCTGTATTAAAGGTCAATTTAATTTGCTATGCTTAAGCGAAAATACGAAGAATTCCCCCTTCATCGGACGCAATGCAACGAATTTAATCACTGAATTTTAAAAAAATTTTCGATGCATTGCAAACAGTCAAAAGGTTTAATTAGAAGCGTTATTCAATATCTTTTGCACACATAAAACCAAGTCATCATTCAATGTTATCAATATTTTTCGAGTAATCACTGGGCACTAATTATTTGAAACCAAACTTTGCTTTTCTCGAATTGCAAAAAATTTGCACTTTGTAATTAAATTCTCCAGTGAATTTTACAGCGCCACGAATCATTTTGCCCATTAGTGTGACAGGCCAACCTCGATGCGAGTTAGGTAGCGTTCCATCGACAATGCGACGCCGTAATCATAATTACTTTTGCATAATTTGACCCACTGATGTGTGAGCGGGAGGTGGAAGGACATTCGGCCATGTCCCGGCGCAATATTCAATTACAAACATTGGCAAATGTTCTAAACATTTCGAGTGTCTGGCTGAAATTAATTTGTTTGTGTAACTGGGCAAACTAACACGAGGTGGAGGTGTGCTAACAAATTGCGTACGTGTACACGTGCATGTACGGGCGGCGAGGTCCTTTTGGTCCTTTGGTAATTGTAATGCGAGCAAATAACGGAGCAAGGGCCACCCGAATATTCATACACACATACACACAGGACTCACGAAGGACATTGGCAAACACAGTTGCAAACACAGTGCCGGAGATGGAGTGAAAGCAAGTGCCAACAGGACGAATGCTTGATGTGGGTGCCTTGTTATTGTCCTGCAGGTGAAAATTTTTAATTTCAATTTTTTCCCTTCGCTTTTACCAGTTCCAGTTGGGAAACAAGTTGTGTTGCAAATTTGAATTTATGTCCTGCCGTCACCTGCGATATCCTGCTGTGGTCAGCTCTATTCAGCGAGGGTTTCATTGTCGAATTCCCTCCCCCCGAAAAACTTTTGTCGAGCAGATTCCAGCACATTAGCTCCATATGACACCTTAAAGTGCTTACCTGGTCCAGCAGGGATCGGACTCCATGGCGGGGGAATACCCTGATTGGATCGGGGGTGTGGGAAGTGGTTGCTAAAATTGAATTCACAAAGTTATGAATAGTTAATATGCAAGGAATGGGAGGGTGATATGGTAATGTGTAAAGTAATAAAAGTGTGAGAAGGTGGAGAAAGATAGCTGACTAGATGTGCGTTGTCAAGGGAAAAGGGTTTAAAGATTTAAAGAAATAACATGAGTAAAACTGTACAACAAATTTTAATATATAATTATAAAGAAGATTAAGAAATAAGTCTTAGAATGCTAAAAACCCATTGATTTTGTTAAGTAGTTTGAAAACGCATTGACTAAATAAAGCCTTTCTAAATTCAGAACTTAATTTGGCCTTACATTGGACTAACTAAATCGCTTTCCTTTGAATTCAAAAATATTAAATGCCTTTGGTAAAACAATGGCGATGCTCTTTGCATATCAAAGCTGGCTTAGAGACCAGACTTGACCGAGCTTTGACCCCAATCCGTCCGATCCATTGTTCCAACGTCCACTGCATTATTAATCAACAACAGGAGCGCGCACAACAATGGCACACATTCTCGGTTCCTCTCTCCCTTTGAGTTCAATATGTGTGGCATATATATAGTGTAAATATATATACCTACCTGACTGCTGTCAATGCAATCCACATTTACCCGAGTATTTTTCATTAGAGCAATTTTTGTTAATTACAGCTGACCAAGGGTAGCAAGAAATGGTAGAGAAGGAGCTGGCATGTCCATAAAGTGTTTGTTTCAATTTTGGGACCCACAGAAATACACTGTAAAAAAATGTATAAGATTATGTAGTAAAAAAAATTGTGGATTTTTTTTTGCTTATGTATTTATAGCAGTAAATTCTGGCTTTAATAATTTACCAAATTTAAATAAGTTGTCTTAAAAATATAACTTTATAAGATTAGTTTTACAGACAGTTTTATGGCTTTAGGAATTATTTTATCTAAAATTACAAGATTTAAATAAAACGAATTTTTATATTATTATAATAAAGTCTCAATATTTGTTTTTCAAAGTGCCCTGAAAATGTTGACAAGTTTAGTGTCCAATTTTCTGTCGCCGTGCAAGTCCTTTGGCTGCAGTTCCTGTCAATCGATGTTGCAGTTGTTGCCGGACCTCGATTTCGATTTCGGTTTCGCTTTTGTTTTCCTTTTCGACTTCGGTTTGGCATCTCTGACCTATAAATCATCTAATGGCCGGGACAGGTTAGGTTCGGTTGGGCTTTCCTGGGTGGGGGATGGGGTGGCTCCAGGGAGACATGGGATTTTTCCGCTGCAGCCCGCTGCCCCCGCGCATGTGCCAATATTTGTGCGAAATGCGGCCGCAGTCTCATCGACACAAACACTCTCCATCATCCACATTCGGTTTCGGTTTTTGTGGGTTTTAGTTTGTTGTCCTGCGAGTTGCAAGAGCACTCGTTGTCCATTTGTCCGAAGCAGGGAGGGTGAGGGCTGCACAAGCTTTTAGTTGTTTAAATTTAAGTTGCAAGAAAAAACAAAAAAATTGGTAGCAGAGTAACCCCCATTGAAAACAAAGCAAGAGGTCAGAAGTCACATGCGATTCTAGTCCGTATTGAATATTTTAACTATTTTCAGCCGGCAGTCGACTTAATTTCCGCTTTTATTTTCATTGCCCGATTTCAAAGTTCAACGTTTACATTTGTGAGCGAGCAGATGGACATCTGTTTTGCACTTCATTTGTTATGGAATTGAATTTTCTTTTGGGGGTTTTCAATGGCATCCCTTTCTTTGGGTTTTCCTTCTCGCTTCTCCCTTCATTGCTGGCTGTACCACGTGGCGTATGGGCAACTTATTTGCCATCTGTCATGGCTGGGTTGAGAAATGAAATGAAATCAAATGCAGTCGACTGAGAAATTGAGAAGAAGAGTTCCGAAGGAAGTTTCTTTTTCTTATTCCCTGGGAAAACTTTCGAATCGAGCACTCTTCTGAGTGTTGTATGACAATCTTAGGGTAGTTTCAAGCATGTTTTTTCGAAAGATCTAAATGGAGGTGTTATTTCTATTATGACTTTGTGGATTTGAAAAATATATATATTGAGGAGCTTAAGAAAATATGGTTCTATTTATGTTAATTTAAATTTGCTTTTATATTTGCAATAGTGCTTTAGCCCTAAACAAAAATATATCTTGCTAAAAAGTTCAATGAAAAAAATAATAATGTTTTCCAAAAGGATTCATTTCCGTTTACCCATTAAAAGCCTAAGAGCTAACTTTTTTCTCCCAACCTGCAAATTGCAATACAAACTCTCTCTCTTTGGCCAAATATTTTGCTGGTTTCCTGGAACGAAAACAGAGGCAACAATTAAAAGGCAAATCTGCAATTGTTTAAACTTTAAACCCTGTGACCACAAGCCAGGACAATGGATGGGAAAAGGAGCACCCAGTGTGGCAGTAAACCGCAAAAGGCAGAGTGGAAAAATCTAAGAGCATTTCAGCCGCAAGCTGCCGCAGGTCCCAAAATAGTCATAAATTTCGAGCGTTTTTAACAAGAACCAGACGGCAAATGGGAAATGTAAAGGGCAAACGCAAAAAATGAAGGAAGAAATAACAAAAAAACAAAAGCGAAGGCCGGCAAAGGAAGTATCTGGAGAATACGTGAAGCAACGCCTTAGGAGTTTCGCTTTAATTTACTTTCTTTTTATTCCGAATCCCTGTTTCCTTTCGTGTCGCCTTAATGACACTTTAAAAATCCCCGCAAAAGTGCAATCCATTTGAGCCCGACCGTTAATCATGGACGAACGCAAAGTGCAGCCAGAAATGTAAATAGTTAATGGCCATTGAAGGGCCATAAGTGACGCAAATATATTGTTTTCAATATGGCCAGTGACTGCTGCCAGCAGCGGAAATGGTGGGAAAGTCCGCGTAGCTCCTGCATCCGGCAGCTCATATTGCTAAAGCGCGAACATTAAGTGGCAGTGTCGCCTGGCGATGTCGTCCTGTCGTCCAGAGAGGGAGCTGGAGAGCGGGGGGAGTGGTACTGGAGGGCAGTTAATGCAGGGCATTTGCCTTTGTGCAGCCAGAGGGGGGTCGCAGTGTGCGCAGTAGCATTAAGACAGGAAGGGAATATTTAATTTAATGGTGAATATCGAATGGGAAATGCCCTAGATGAGCAACATTATAAATGCGTAAAGGTTGGAGCATTTTATTCCGCTTGAAATTAGCTAGTAGAATCTATGCAAATGATGTAAATGATTTAGTGTAGAAATATTACTATCAACTGAAAGAT
>JAEIIL010027234.1:0-13499 GCA_018905715.1 Drosophila lini
CGGATAATTTGCCGAAGGTGGCGTAACGGAGTTCGCCGGGCTTACTAGTAATTATATATATATATATGTTATAATATAATTATAATCTTTGTCATAGAAACATGAATTATTACATAATTATTGAATGCAAAGTCTCACCTTTGCCAAATCCACTGATATCGGTGCGAAAGTTGTCCTGACCCCGCTGGCCATCCACAAGTTGACCCAATCCGTTCACAAAACGATCGCCCTCCTCGTGTCCATCAAAGGTTTTGTCCGACAGATCGATTTCCATGCCCCGCTGCATGCCTTTGGGAATGCTGTAAGATACGACGCCCTCTGCAAATGGGAATGGGTTACAGATAAAGAAGATATTAAGCGCAAGGCTAAGAGGATCGTGTGTCATACAGGGCGGTGTTCATGATGTGTTCATTTCTACACAGAAAATAATTATATTTATATTTATTATTATTATTTTTTCGTTTTCGGCTTTCAAGTACACCTTCTTCTTTAATACATACTTTTTAATTTAGTTTAAAATGTTTTATTTAAGTTAAAAAACATCATTAGCTGAATTTCAATTCGAGAAGTTCTTATTGATTCAAGAAACAATATTTCTCTGTGTAACCATAGACTTTGCAATTATAAGTATATTTTACGACTGGCAACGAGTCTGAGCTCGAAGCGAATCAAGTGCCATATGATATAAGGCACTGCACTGTAAATTGAGTACTCGTTGCATTCAACCATTTCATAGCTGGGGCAAAGAGCGTGGTATTTTGTAAAAAAAATAAAAGAAACTAGCAAAAAATAAAGTATATACACATATCAAAACCGGTCGCAGAGTTCGTTGCATGCCTGCAACTATTTTGAGTGCTCTTTGAAAAGTTATGCGACATTTTTTCTCTGGCTTGGACATCTAAGAACTAGATTTTGCATTTATTTGGTTTAGTCCTTAACTACATTTAAAAATAATTTTAATATGTCAATAATATGTTTCTATGTTTCTATCTATTATGATTTTCACGATTATTTCAGTTGGCAGTTATTCGAGGTGATTAAATTAAAGGTTTTTTAAGGCAATCTTTGCACAGCCAAAAATATTATTATAATCAGAGATTCCTAATTTCAGCAATTTGAAACCCAAACAACTAAAATATTATAATATTCGCCGACTTTCTTTTAAAGCAATTTACTGGGTCGTTTGCAGCTGTAGAGGTGTCTCTGTTTGGCCTCCTAAAGCCACTAACAAGTGCGATTGGCGGATGTGTGGGGGTCAGGGGTCCCGGGCAGGGGCAGATCGGCAATCTTGGATATAACTTGCAGTGAGGGGGAACGGGAGACACCTACCTTCCCAGGCACAGCCGACGATCTCGGCGCGCAGACACACGGTACGATCGTACTGGCTGTAGGGATAGATGCGCACCTTCGACGCGAAGACGCTGGGCTGCAGCACGTTCTCAACCTCGCTATAGGTGTTCGTATTGGCGGGCAGTATCTGCAACGAGAGGAGGCGGGAGGAATTATAAATGGGGCTGTGCGGGCATGTGTAGGTGGCAAAAAAATAAAAACAAAAGCGTTAAAATTGATTTTCCATTGCTTGCTCACAATAAATCGATGGAACGGCCTCGTGTTGGGGCTCAGTTAGCGTTTCTTCCCGGCTCCGACACCTACGCAATTTTCGACTCTTTTTCTGTCTCTCTCCAAAGATAATTCGCACGTAAATTGTGTGGCTAAAAGTTGTAATATCTTCCTGATCTTGTCCCCCCCCCCCCTCAAAACCTGGAACCCGGGGCTATTTAGATTGTTATCTGCTAGCCTGGCCTGTTCGTGATTAATGTGTGAATGGGCTGAGCGCAGAATGTATCGGATTTAGCTTTGCGGAAAGGGGACAGGCCAATGCATTTTATGAAATATTTATCTAGTAAACCTACCTACTAGGAAAGAGCTTAGATAGCAAAGCAAATATTCTTTAATTTTGCCGCTTTAGTAATAACAAGGTTCAATAAAATATGATTTTTAATAATTTCCAAAGGAACTGTATCTGACTATCCGTTCGATTAATATCTTTCTTCTCACCTCTTTGCCTTGAGTGCTCTTCCAACGTATCCACTTCTCAAAGCCCGGCCTCCAGTAGTCAAGGACATAGGCCTCTGTGTACTCCTGTCCTTGACCTTTGCCGAACCGACCCTGAGTGCGAACGGCACTGACCAGATGCACCTGCAGCAGGTCAATCTGCAGATATTCTGTCAGACCGCGCGAGACCATGTGCTTTGGACACCAGGCTCCTCCGTTGTTGTCCACCTTTAGTCTGCAAGGAAAGTAAGTTAAGTCGTTATATTAGTAAATAATTTTGTATGTCTGAAAATAAATAGGTTCCCTCTGCAGACAGTGTAAAAAGAAATTATCTACTATTTTCAAAAGTATAAATTATCTATTTAACCCCTCTAAATTGACTGCTTTGGCCACTGTGCGAAGGACTCAACTCAACTCGGAGAAACTCAAAGTGTTACTTCGTCTGCATTGCGACATTTTCAATTGTGTAACCTTGCATACTAATAGCTAAGTAGGGCTACCTTGTCGATGCATGTGTGGTTGGTTTTATTTTGTAAAAGCCACCATATCGCATCTAATAAATTAAGGTTCGCAGTTACACCTTGCAACACCCTCAAGTGCAAGGCACGAATTGTTAAATTGTTAAATTGAAACCTGCTCCGCTTTTGCGCAAAGTTGCTCCGGTAAGTGTATACATATCCATTAACCATATAACAGAGCGTTGGGGTCGGGGGCACCAGGTTCCACACATATCCCTGGCGTGACCTACATTCAGTATACTTGGTTCAGCTGCATTCTTTCCTCCTTATATTTGCCTGCCACATATGTGTTTGTACGTCATATTTTTTGCAGCCACTTTGCGCCGTTCCTCTTACGCTATTATACGTTAATCGCGGTTTACAACGCTCCAAGTCAAGACAGCACTGGGCGAGGACGTTGCGAGGCAGTGAAAGCATCTCCCCTTGTATGCAAAGCAGGCTCAGCGTCGCCAAGCTGCCACAGTGTCCTTGCCCCAATCCCAATTCCACCATCGCCCTCCACGGCGAATCTGTATATATTCAGGAATGGGTCGAGTTTTTCAGCATTAATATCAATTTGGTAGTCATAAATCCAATGAGTCGTGCCCTGGGATATGTGACCATGCAAGAGGCGGGAAACCTGACTTTTTCGGCAAAAGGGACTGCTAGCACACCGAGAAGCTTATGAACTTAATATATACTTTAAAATATATATACTTTTCCCAATTAATGGTAGTTTTATAAGTTAAATATTTATATTATGTTGACATAAAAGAGCTCAAAATTGATACATTTCTTAAATCATTTTACAAAATAATTTTTAAAGGAAAAAAGTTCCAGGTATCTTCCTCTTTAAAGACCAAAAAGTGTAGTGTTTATATTTAAATGTTTAATACCTGAAGTCTAGAAAAAATAATTGACTTAAAAAAACTGAAAGCACTTTGAAGTAATCGAAGAGGCAGCAGTGTATTATATAACCGAGTTTTCACTCTAATGATGTCTGCTGCTGTTTATTACCGTTGACATATGGGTCACCTGGGATTTTGCTTTAACTTGAAATGCCGAGCGCCTAAAAGGCTGAGGATGCTCTTATAAAATATATTCCGCTGCTGGCTGCTTTTTGTGTCGCTGAAAATGACAGCCTTATTCGTTTGGGATCACTTTACATTGAGCTCTGGATGGCGGAGATCCTTTCATTAGCTTCGTTTGGCAGGCTCTCTAACGAGCTCGAGCTGAATAACAGGGCGTCATTTAATATCCGAAAACTATTTCGTGGAGTATGCAGGGCGCCAAGCCGGTTCAAAATATGCCGTGCGAAAATGCTGTTTTTATTCTACCTGCTGGGTGCTGTGGTTTCGTTTTACAGCAAATTGTTGCATACTTTGTGGAGCGGCGCCCGGCAGCCAGGACCCCAGCCATTGCCATTGCATACTTTCCGCCGCATACTTTAGGGTGTTATGGTCAGTAGCACCTGCTCCAGGTCCTGAGCCGTGACCAAACCCAAGCTGAAGGCAGCGCAGCAGCACCTTGCCAAGTTTTTTTAGGCAAAGCCACTAAAATATGCCATAAAAGGTCTGCAGCTATCGCATAACTGCAGCAAAGGATGTTACGTGCCCCACATCCCTGCGCCCCGAACCCGACTAAGTGGCTGTAATGTTGCACCGAGATACACGCTAACTCGGTCGGGTGTTAGTTTACTTTATGCGCCCAGCGACGCCGGAAACTGGAGCCGAAGCGCACACGCGTGCGGAGATGCAGATACACAGACACTCAGATACTCAGATACAAAGCTACCCAGATACACGATACAATGGGTAACTGGGTCCGCCTCGATGGCAGACCTGCCCTAATGGGAGAGTTCCGCTCGCTTTTAATAAAAATTCATGGCGCTTTCACTGCTCTGTTCGGTGTACGGCCTCGCACACATTTATTAAGTTAATTATGAAAATAAATGGGTTACTGTTTCGAGTACGGACTAACCGAAGATTGGGAATTCTCTGCTGTGTGGAAATGGAAAGCAAATGGACGACATTTGTAGAGATAATCAACGCCAGTTTTGCGTGCTAAATTAGTTTAATTAAGAAGTTCTAAGAAAAAAAGCAATGAGTTCGTAAATGAATAACGGGGCGGGGATTTGGCAGACGATTCTTCTTTAAAAACTTTGGTAAATTGATATTGGTGGTGCCTGAAAAAGTTTAACCTGCTACTGTTAATAATTTAAAATATAAATAAGCACCTGTAAGGCAGATATTTAAAGGTGTGCCTTATTAAACAATTCACTTTTCATTCTCTGTAGATAAATTAATTTATATAAAATAATTCAAGGTGCTTTATTTCTTGTATAGTGACACCTGAATCTTTCTTTTCTCAACTCCAACTCTTTCAGTTCAGCGAAGGATTCTCCATATCCCTATTTTGTCCCGCTTTCACACCCCATGGATGAGTGGCTCTGGATCCACATTATAGCATGCATAGAGACATGGTAATTTCTCCTCTTATTTCATTTCTATGCAGTAGACACTTCCTTCCTCATTACTTATTTAGATTCGCTAACAATATACATTTGTCCCTGCCGCAGAGAGCCCTCGTCCCTATGTTCCCCTAAATTTATTTCGGTTCGCTTTATGCAAAATCTAATTTGCATATGTTTCTGGCTCGGCCCAGGAAGAGGTCCTCAATTGGCTTGTTTTGCTAAGCACAATAAAAACGTTCTTGTCTACGGTGACCCTTTTCGAAGCTTTTCCGCTCTTTTTCGTCCTCGAGCCCGGGTCTATATGATTTTATTTCTTTTGGGATCTTTTCAAGCCGCTCGCAGGAGTCTATATTAAATTTCCTTTGCTGTTTTTTTGCGCAGCTCCTCGCTAATGAGTTTGAGATTTATGCAGAAGAGGATTTAAAGTTTGCACCTAGAGCAGATACTAGCAAAAAGTTAAGCAGATTCCCAGAAGCTAGTGGGACACGGTCTCAGAACTTGGGCTGCTGTCCTCTTGGCAACTTAACTTTTGCTTTGAGGACCGAAACGTAAGCGGCTTAAATTTTCTTTTTCCGGCGGCGACGACGACCTCCTCAACATATGTTACCCCCAGCCCAGCCAAAGCCCATCTAATAGCCTGCCAATGGGGGAAGGGTTGCGCAGGGATTCCGACTCAGATATCTCATTGCCTCGTTTATTTCACCTGAACGAATGGGGGTGAGAAACTTATGCGAAGCTTGTAAAATATTTGCGTTTTCAATTTTGCCCCGAATGTGTGTAAGACGCTTAAGGGTTGTCAGCCCCACTCATTCCGCCTCGCCGCCCTCGTCCTCGTCCTTATTTATTTTCCATTTAATTTCCAATTCTTTCTTTCAGCGTTTTTAATGGCACTTGATGCAATTAAAATGCCAAGGCAACAGTTCCTTCTGCCAGCGGCTCGTAAGCTACTAAAAATTATTTTTTACGATTGTCATAAAGACGGCTACACATCCGCCCCCGCAACACCACCAATCCCCTCACTTTTGACGCCTGGCCCAATCAACCCCTTGCCAAAACAATGACGCCTCCTCTCGGGTTCTGGCGCTCCTCGCGGCTGCCAGCGGCCACATCCGAAGCTTTGCCGAGTTTTTAATTAAAAATTCTTTTTTCCTCTGTTGCCAAAATATTTTGGTAAGCTTGCAGTCAAAGGACTGCAGGGGCAATCCTTTAAAAAATTAATTTTCAGCCTCAAATGAGCGTCAGCTGGCTTTAATTGCTCGTTGCCACCTACACACCGAGCGGGAGCAATTGAGGCGGAATGTCGGCGATAGATTGACATTGAATTGAGCTGGGAGTCAAATGCGCCATGAAAGTGCGAGTCCCTTTGGGTGGAAAATAAACGGAGTGAGATATGAGTAGCAGTTGTGGGCGAATCTAAACTAATGGGCTGCAAATCTGCTTAATTTTGGTATTACACAAATAATTTATTTAGTTCATTGTAATATTAAAGAGTGTATGCCTGTGTAGGGGAAATTACAAAAGATTTGAAAAATAAATAGCTCTTTAAATTGTGAGAAATAAATACAATGAGAATTTTAAGGTTCCTCGAGTACCTAGTTAGGAATACTCTTAATTGTAAAATCCCTCCCCTTAATGAAATAGATAGTAGAGCTTTTAAAAGTTTTAAATAAATTTACGTAGCATCTCCAAAATTGTAAAAAAAATCTGATATATCATCGCAATGGGAGAACACTGAGAAAGCCTAATTTTCGTATTACCATAAGTCTCTATAAGTAGCATTCCCTTTAACACCTGTTTATATAAAAATACAATAGTGATTTTATGCCCCGTTGTCATACATACATTAAGATGATGGGTATCAATATAAAACTCAAAATGTTCACGTGCATGTTACGGCCAGGGTAAAATACAAATATAGAGCTCTTAGGTGGCAGTACATTAGGTTCGTATAACGAAATTGTATTTTTTATTATCGCCTCTGTCGTTCTCTTTGATTTTGAGCCACTTGGTTAACGGACTTTAAAGAATGTCATAAATTTATGCAAGCATACCTTTGTCTCTCCGCATCCGCCCCTCCACCTATCGCTCTTCCTCGCTATCGTAACCCACATTAGAAGGAGGCGAAACCTCTGTGCACGTCGTCTTCTTCTTCAGCCCCAGCATAATGGCTTTTGTGTTATGCTTTTATGATTGAAGTGAAAACAAAAGGAGGCTGCGGGCGGGGGGCTCTGGTCGAGGTTGTCCTCAACCCTTGCACGTCACAAAGAGCCTGCTTGCCCTGGTGTGGTGAGCGCTCGTGTTGTGTGTGTGTGTCTATCGATTTTCCCTTCGGCCATAAAACGCTAATGGCCGACTTCACGTCGACCCAAACGTCTTCCTGCTCCCTACTCCCTACTGCTAGAAGCTGTTGTCGCCATTTTGCTTTTCATATTTTCCATTGAACTTTAAGCCGACATCTCCATTTATTGCTGTTGCTGCTGCTGCTGCTGTTGCTGTTGCTATTGCTGTGACCGCCATATTGCTGTTGTTGCTACGCCTTTAGCCTGAGCCGCAGTCGCCATTTTTATTGTCATCCTTTCCGCCGTCGCCGCTCTGCGTGTTTGCCATTTTTCCTCCATTCTTTCTAGGTTTTCGCCTTGCAATTTCCACTTGACACAATGGCACACAAAATGCAAAACTCCCCCACTGCCATTTTCCACAGCCACCTTACGTCCCGCACCCGCACTGTTGTCTGTTGAATGTTGTATGTCGGCTGCTAAAGTGTTGGCGGCTTGCATTTGTATTGTGTACTTTTCCTTGTTTTATTTTTCCTCCTTTCGCTTGAGCCAGAGCTGTCCTCTGCATGTCATTTTCCATTTTCTCCCCATTTACTTTTGCTGCTTTTTGGCAGCTGCTTTCCCAGCGTTGCAAGTCGGCTTTCAGCTGATTCTCCGGCGCTTCTGCCCCGTTCCTTAAGCCTGTTCTCCTTTCTTTCTTTCTTTCTGAAGTCATTATTGTCGGGGACGCAATAACTGTGACAAAGTCATCTTCTGTGGTCGCATCTTGGCGGAGGCGCCACCCCTCAAAGAGTTTCCTTTGGCCATTGTTGCTCCGGCTGGCGCGTGACTTTTGTTTAATGGCTGTCATATTTTGCAATTGTTGAGCTGCTGCTGCTGCTGCCGGGGGGGTTGGCGCAGGAATTGTCCTCGTAACTAGGTGGCCGACACAAAAGATTGCTGCTGCCTAAGACATCCCTCCGAAGCCAATTTGGACCACCACGAACGAAAGCCCCACCCGTCCACCTGTCCATCTGGTGTTGCGTCAGACTGGCGGTCAATGCAATTCAAGTGCTCGGTTTATTTTTATCGCACTTCAAGTGCTCTGAGCCAGCAAATTGTCTGGCGCGCAGGCGTAACCAGCAGCCACAAAGGTGGCTTTCGTCGGCTGGTTAAATTTAAATAGCCGCGGCAAATACCCGCAATGTTTGCCCCCGGTAATTGAAAGGCAAACAGAAGACCAGAAACCCGGCAAGTTGAAGACTGCGCATGCGCAGCCCCGTTTCCTGGGACGATCCACCGGACGACTCAATCGAGGCCCGCGAGTCTTGCGGCTGTTTGCCTTACCCTCGCACAGTTGTCGCCGTGTTGACAGAAGACGTTTTCTCTGCTGCCAGCCTGTAACTGCAACATAGCTGGCGAAACTAGAAGAGCTAACACACAGTTACAGCTTCTTGTCTATTTTTATTTGGTAAAGAGCTACGCATGCGAGTCTCACCGTTCGCCACCGAAAGGTATCTCTATAAATGCTTATTTAAACAGCTGCAGGTGCTCCACTCCGATGGCTTCCAGTTTCAAGATTCGTGTTGAGTCGGAGCAAAAGATAATTGAGATATGCAAGTTAAAAGGCTTTCTTTCAACTTCAGAAGGGTAACAACAAGTGTGAAAATAACTACTTAAACTGGCTTACTAAGAAGATATTTCTTAGTAACAATGTATTTTTCAGTTTGGAAAAAAATAATTCTATATAAAATTTAGAGAAAATAAACCTACAAGATATGTATATAAACAAGCACACATTTTTAGCTTTTCTATAAATTTCCACAAGCTGGAAAGCATTTTAACCCTAGTTGTAAAATAAAGCTGGCTGCCTGTATTCGTTAGCTTAGCCAGGTAAAAGAATTCCTGACGTTTCTGACGAAATATAAAGAAAATCTTTTTAATAAATGCAATTAATAAAGCACGTTCACATCCTTGGGCCTATCTACGGTGGATTCCTTCGGTGGTGACCTGTAGTTGTGTGCTCTTTATTTAATTACGCTGGGAAAATGTGAGTTTATTGAATTAAATGGTGCGCAAGGTTGATGGGAGAAGATTTAAATTGCCTACCGTCGGGATATCGATTTAAGGACCCAAATCAATGCCAAAGATGTCGGAGGATAATGTGTGGCAATGAAGAAATTCAATAAAATGTTATAAATAATTCAATAATTCAGCTCGAATGAAATATGTATGCAATGCGGAGAAACTTTTCCGAGCGGAGAACAGTGGGATTTGTTTGTGATTTGTAATTTTATAAAAATAGCTACTATAAACTTTAATAAATTTATATTCTTCCGAAATAAAATTAAACCTAAACATTTGTTGTTTTTAATGTAAAAACTCATATACGTTGAAGCTTTTCGTAAAATTTTTCCTTTGCTTTATTGTGTTCTGAATTCAGTGATTGTAGCCCTTTTGGACTGACTTGTGCCACTGTGCGAAGCTTGCTAACGATAATCAATGTACGAAAAATGCCAAACCGTTATCAAAACTCGAATCCGATGAGGCAAACAGCCAAGCACAGGCCTTAAATCATAAAAATTGACTCATTTGTAACATAAAAAGCACATTAACACATTAGGAGACCTCCAACCATTTGTCGGGGTTGAATGCTGCGCTTGGGAATGGGGCTATGGGGGATGTTTGGAAATTTTTCTGTTTGGCTCTTAGGGATATGCTGACAGCTGAAGCGAAACAACGCAGAGATTCGATTGAACAATTTCCAGGAAAAGTGCTGGAAACTAGCGGGAAGATTTTTAAAAGCTGATTTGCTGGAATATTTTATCTTTAGTTAACTTTACAATTTCTCTCGGTTAAAGAGCAATATGCTGAAACAATTTAAGTTGCCAAAAAAGCAATAAAATGTATATGAAAGGGTATAGGAATCGATTTCGATTTGACGTATAATAAGTACTTTTCCATCTCAACAAACTCCGAAAAATTACACAGCTATTACAGCTAAGCACTAAAGAAGACATTAAATTATAATATTTGTACTGATAGTCTGTTTAAATTCAACACATACTAGTGATGAAATGCGGGTAATCTTCTTACATCGACAAAAGTCAACTTTTCGAGTGACGAATGGCCGGAGTGAAGCATTTATTTAATTGGGCTCGTGACTGGCACGCTGCCACCTCTAACCCACGGACGCACAGACAACACGCAGCAATCAATTCAATCGGGCCGACATTAAGCACCGAGTGTAGCTGGGAAAAGGCGAAAAACCAAATCAAACATTAATGCAATAAAATGGAAAACGCGTTAACAGCGATTGCCTCGGTGGCCGAAGCTGGCAGCCAGCTGGCAGCACATCGCAATCAGTGCTAGGTCCACGCAGGAGCTGCGGGTCCTGCCCGGGATTGGGGCTGGGATTGGGCGGGGGCCTAAGAGCAGGCTATGCCGAAAGCGAAAATCAATGCCACTGACAGGCGAGAGCCCCCCAAAAGCGACTAAGTGAGCGACAGCCGCCGACGAGTGAGCAACAATGGAAGGTGAATTTGATAAGTGGCGAGGGTTGGGTGTGTATGTGCGTTTGGGGGTGTGCCAGCCCCAGTTGTTGTGGCCTGGCAACATGGCTGACTTTGGCAGGGAGGAAATGCAGCGCCTAATGCGGCAATTAGAGGTGGGGCTTTCTGGGCGTTGAGGGACCATCACAAAGGATTCGATCCGAAAGGTGTATAGAGTTCGGAGGCGGAACTAACATATACCTGGAGAACAAGGATATGGTTTGCGGTTCACTAATTGGAGGAGTTGCAAGAGCCCTGTTTGACCGGACTCCCCGCTGATTGGAGTACCATTACGTACGGACTTTCTGCCTTTGGGTTTTCGTTTAAAGTTCGTGCATAGTGTGATTAGTATCAGTGAAATTAGCTGAGTAAATGTTGAAAGATATATGAATAATTATTTTACAATATAATTTACAAATGTTTTTAGTGTGTATAAGTTTATTTCATTTATAAAAGTTATCCAAAAATGTCCAGACCACTTCTAATGAAATCCACTGTCGAATAATGCCCTCAAGATGTTGACCCTCAAAGTTTAATCTCACCTGCTGCCAGGCTTCGGTGGAGCGGCACTGATTAATAAAGTTAAATGACTTATAAGTCCATTAAGCAAACTTCTGAAGTCTGGCGTATGGGAGAAATGGCAAAGAAATTAGCGAGCCAACGGGAGGAAATTGGGGAAAAAGAAAAGCAAAGCAACTTTACAAGTCTGCAACTGATTGAAATACGTATCGGAGAATCGGGGGTATCGGGAAAGCAGTTGAAAAGGAAGAAGTACGTATAATGTGATGGCAGCTTAGCATGCAATAAGCAGCAAGTTATAGACCCATTTGGTTTATGTACCGTTAAGGGAAAATCAAAGAACTGACGGAGCTCGGAGAAGGCCATAGCCCGATCCAGATCAAGAGCCAGACCCTTCTATTGTTTTCCCATTCCCGTAATGACAGTGTGAAATCAAAAATCATTGCATTCTCGATTCAAGTTTTTGCCGGGGAGCTGTGAGAACTCGAAAGCTGCATTTCATATGCGCCATCGCAAAAAACCACAAAAGCAAAAGGAAACTTTCCTCCACAGAAACTTACAACGATTTGCAATCAGTTCGGGGACAGCCCGGGTTGGGGGTGTCACCTCAGAATCACGTCGAGAGTCAAAGTCAATGTGAATGCGACCAAATGTTAATGTCGGCTCAAGTTGGAGTTCGTCTGTCAGTGGAGTTCGAGGGAATATTCGATTTGCAGAGAAGCGAAGAAGCAGACCAGTACAGACTGAATGGAGTTTGTTTCTTTTTCTAGACTTTTTCTTAGCAGTAAATCGATTATTGTTTAAATGAGGTAAATAAATAAAGCTACCTTCTTTTTAAATATGAATGCCTTTAAAATGTAGCTAATCAGTATATTTAAGATTGATAGAGACCCTCAAAGTTATATAATTCACAAACTATTAGAACTAGCATGCTGATTGGCCAAGGCATTGCTCTTTCTTAAAACAGAATGTGAAAAAGCAAACATCAATAAGTGTTTCCCCCTTTTTTAGAAGCCGACAAGTTTTAGGGAACATACTTCCGCGCCACCGACGTTGCCCAAATTGCTTCAATTATCCCCGGCTACTGCCAAACAACAGCAGCTTGCACTTCCCATACATATACACACTTCGTTGTAGTTCGCAACTGGCTGGGAAAATGTATGTGTAGCCTACATTTAGGCGCTGGCAGCGTAGGGTCCGTGACGCCTGTCGAAAATAACTCAGCGATCAAAAAAGCCTGCCTGCCATGGGGGAGTGAGCGACAGAGTGAGTCGCATATTTTCATTAGGAGACATCCATCAAAATTCACGCATGAATATGGACTTCTCATGCTCGCCCGAACGCAATGAATCCCGCACATTGTCATTTCCCACCTGGAAAAGTGAAAAAAATAGAGCCGAATATCGCTGGATATAGCTTATAGTCGCATACTCCGCGCGCGGGGGCTCAGTGCAAGAAGTGAAACGAAAATAGGCAAAGAGTTTTTGGTCACGTAAGGCTCATAAAGAATGCCGATGGCATAATTTGCACTCTGGCTTTAGTTTCGCTTTTGTTTCCCCGATCCTAGGCCCTGAAAGTAGGCTACCAAGGTAATAAGTTTCATCGACTCTTGTAGTGCTGCCAAGTGGGCCGAAGGCACGCTATAAATCTTGCACAAGCGGAACTTAAAGACCAACTTTAACCCCTTGAATATTCCCCGCCGCGAACTTTTCATTTATCATGCCGAGGAGAGAGTGAATTTTCCCAACTGCTGTCCCTGTCCCTGTCCCTGTCCCTGTCCCTGTCTCTGTCCCTGTGTCTCTCATGTGAAGCAACCTTTTTCATTTGTAATAAAATTCATATGACTTTGGCGCATGTTTAACGTAAAGCCCACCTCATCGATGGGAGCGAAGGGATGCGGGAGCGGATGCGGATGCGGGTGTGGGGCCATCATTAGGCTCGGGCACGCACATTCCCGTTACTCGGATCGCACCGCACCGCAATCTTTCGCCGGCAGAGGGCGCCACATGCAAAACGCCATGTGTGACATTTTTACTACCAAACATTTGTTTTGCGCACCGGAGCGGCTGTCCCTTTCAGTGTGTGCGAGTGTATGAGAGAGTGTGTGTGCCTGAGGGGGGACTGGGTTATATAGGAAGGTGGAATGGGT
>JAEIIL010027234.1:13549-27466 GCA_018905715.1 Drosophila lini
GGGGGGGGGGGGGGGGGGGGGGGGGGGGGGGGGGGGGGGGGGGGGGGGGGGGGGGTGGGGCAGTTGGGGCAGTCAACACGTACCACGGCACCGTGGTCGCCTGCCTGTCGTTTGCCTGTCGCTGGTCGCTTTTCTGTTGACTTTGCATAATTTTATTGCTTTTCTTTTATTTTTATGCGAGGTCTTTCCCTTTCCCTTTCTTCCCTGCCCTCCCCTCCCCTTTCCACCCAGTGCCCCGCAGCCGACATTGACATTATAATCAATATTTCTGTTACTCCGGTCGTATACTTATTTTGCTGGGGCCGCTTCTGGCGTGCGCTCGCATTTTCCTTCCGTTGTCTGGTGTTGTTTTGTATATTATTAGGGGAGTCCCCCACTCCGTGCTCTACTTTCGGTTCGATCTAAATGAGGGTATTCGGGGAACCATAATGAAATGATTTGGCTTCAGCCCGAGAAATATGTAGTATATATGTATATGTTTGAAAGATGTGTAACTCAAAAGTCGTGACTCTCCAAATGATTTCTAGGAAGTGTTCCCGCATTGTTTACTAATTTCACGCTGCTTTGGGGCCAATTTTAAAATAGTCTTCTCTTCGGCTGATTTGCAAATCTTTCATTCGAAGCTCTATATTTGATTGCTGGCTGAGAAGGCCTGAAGTTTAAAAGATTTGTATATACATTGATCAAATGTTTATAAATCTGGTGGAGTTCTCTGCGATCTACAAATTATGGGGAGGACTTCAGAAATAAAAAAGAACATTATTAAAATTAAAAAAAAATTACATTTTGTTGATTAATTCAGAATATAGGTCAGATTTATTAAAACAATTTCTAAGATTAACCCTTCACAGACACTGGTTTAATATAATTGTGAAAACCTCACTAGAAAGCCTAGGTAATATTTGCAAAACTTCTTTTGCCACAACGTTAGGCCAAAGCATCATTTAAATTTTTATCGCATACATATTACCCTCAAATATTGTCCCAAAAGTTCTATTTTATGGCTTGTTTTGTTTCCGGCTAACGAAATATAAAAGAAAAACTTTGCCAATGTTGTTTGCTTTGCTTTGCTGAGTTTGTTTTTGACAATATTCTGCGGCTGAGGGACATTCTGGAAATTATTTTAGTGCCTCATAAAAAATGTTTATATGTGCTTGTGTGTGTGGGATAAGTTTATGACGGAGCGTACGACATTATGCATTATATATTCATGATCTGGTGTGTGCCTGGTCAGCCCTTGACTTTCTAAATAATTACCAGGGAATTTTTCCCCTTTTCACGGATGAAGATAAATCAGGAAGACTCCTTTCCCGCTCGTCGTGCCGAGCAAATAAACGTCAGCAAAGTATAATGTGGCCATAAGTTGTATCATTATTCTCGATGTGGATGTAAAATGTTTGCACATGTTGTTTCCCGAATGATTGTCGTTGTTGTGCTTTAATTTATGTCATTTGTGTGTTCGGCTTGTTTCTGTTTCTTTTCGGACGCAAATGACATAAAGGCATTTAAACACGCCATAAAATAATTCATAATAATAATTTTCATGTACACGCAGGAAACAAGGGAATGTCTTATGTGTATGTGGTAAGAGCACACTGGCGTATTCATATTCGTCATATTATGAGTCAAATTTTAATGGATGATTGCTGTTTATCATTTCCAGTCAACATCGGTGACACGTGTGTGCGATGATTTCTGGTGTTGTGTGTTTCTGAGCTTAAACCGGAATGAGGAAGTTTACTTGGTCGATGGCTTCAAGTCAACGAACTTCTAATCGCAGAAACTGGGTTAATTGAAGCCCCCTCTTACTCTACGAATGACACTTACCTGGCATGCTGTGGACCCACATTCCCCATGTCGTGGGCCGAACTAGCCGTTATCTGGAAGTCCGCGATGGCGCCGGACTCCATGCCCAAGGGCTGCTTGCAGGTTCCTATAATGACAAAACACATTCGTTAAATGATGCAACCGAATCTCTGCGAGCAAGATGGGGTTTCAAGATGAGAAATCACCCATCATCTGGATGAGATATTCGAGCGAAGAAAACAATGGAAGCTCAAATCAAATCGGAAATCAAATCAAAAAAGACTCCTCTTAACCTGTCCAACCGAATGCATAAATTAATTAAAGACGCGGCCGGACAAGCGAGGCAAATGGGAAAGCAGATACATTCTGCTATCGTTTCAGCAACTCAATTTCCATTCGCCATCAATCTGTGAGAACGCATGAAAAGCGCAATTATCATCTCCACTCTTCCCACCACCACTCGAAGAATGATGGGCTCCGGCCCCCAAGGGACCGCGAAAGGGTCATGAATAGGTCGTTGAGACACAGCCGTCATCATCATCATCATCCCCCCGCCGTTCGCTCTTCCACAAAATATCAAGAATATTATCATTCAGTGAATAATTAGATGCAATCAGTCAGTGCTTAAGCACCATAAGTCAAAGCCACTCGGGCACCGCCAAGAAAAACTAGACAAAGGTCAGGCCCAGCCCCGCTCCCCAGAAAGGCTGCCTGACTGCCTGGCTGGCTGGCCCTTGAACGCCCAATCGCGCCATCTGCAGATATGGATACTCGCAACGACCCTTCTAGCAGTTTCATCTCGCGGGTCATCGAAGATCTTGAGGACTCAAGACTCGGGCTCCAGAAAAGGCCTCGAGTGTGCGAGAGCTGCTCAAGAAGTTCATCTCTGAAGTGCTTGCAATGGATCTCGGAAAGGGAATAATGAAGTTGTTTGGGAAAAGAAACTACTTCTGAGTACAACAAACGATTAAACAAGGTCTCAGGCCTGAACTTATATGAAAAAGCTTATAATTAACAGATCAGTTACATTTTAGCGATGACTAACGAATTTGCATTAAGTATCTTCCCTTTGACAAAGTGCCTGCCTAATATTTATGTGCTAGGCACCTCCCACTGGCCCGTAAAGGTCAGCTCCTCTAGCTTTTCCCTAGATATTCATTCCATAGTTCTGAAAACTCATTTTGGCAAAACGCAATTGCTTAATTAAGTACAGACAGCTACAACTTTGAAAGTAAATTGTTGCAATCACTCAACAGCGAAGCCCCGCCGGGGAACCCCCATATTTACATTACGCCCATGACATATTGATGCCCATAAATTAGTTTTAATTATTGAAAAAGAAACTGAACAGCAAATGAGGGAAAAACTAACAGCAAAACAGCAGTGGTATTGGGAAATTGATCGATGATCCCGTGATGGTTTCTCGCTATTCAATTATGGGAATGGAGCATCGTCTCTGGAGAACGGGATGCTGATTACCCGCCCAAATCAAAGGCGATGGCCTGGAGAATGCTCGGTGGCTTTGAGCATGTTATATTTGGCCGAATAAACAAACGCGGCTGGGGGGGAGCGGCCGGGAAAGCATCGCTCCGGTGGCCCAGGGAAGCACAACCATTTTGCGAAACTTTGACGGGGAAATGCAGAAGTACAAAGTGAAAAGTAAACAACGCACGGCGGGGCAACTCCGATTGTTGCTGCTGGCAAAGTTTTGCGCAGAATAAATTGCACAAAATTTAATTAACTGCACTTGAGTGCGTGGCCTGGTCGTTCGCAGTGCTCCACCCCGCACTCGCCTCCACTTCTGTCCACTGCAGTGGCGTGTGTGTGCGATAATCATAATTCAAAGTTCCCTCTTTGGCTGGGCGTGTAAGGCAACACAAACAAAGGAGAGCACCGCGAAACTTTATGAAATTGAAAATTGCACAATTTTACAGTTCAATGCAGGGTGAAAGGGTCGGGGCGGTGCGGGACGGGCACGAGGACACGGCCAACGGGGCGCATGAGCTATATGTGTGTGCGGAGCATAAGCCAGGGAAATTGCTAACAAACAATCGGGATACACTTTCATATGCAGACACAGCGGGAGAAGGTACGTGGAGCTGAATCATTTCCCACGGGATTAAGCCACTTAATTGAGCTCTAACCACTCGGATACGGAAATATGAGCATTCGCGTAGTGTTGATTTTCTGAAATAAGACTATGTGTCTGTTCTAGAACTAAGTCCCTACCTCACAGCACAGGTGGGCATCTAATTAATATGTGTGAGTCTGAAAAAGATACTATAGGAATAAACTTAACCTGATAATCCATTGAATTATTCTTAAGCAAATTGTCATGGCACAAATGTTCCAGATTTGCTTCACAGAGTATTCAGCATTCTGCACTTTCTGAAAACCAGGCAGTGGGAAAACTTTTCCAGCGACCGTTTCAGCGGGGAAATAGCAAGCAAAACGCGCCAGAAACGCGCTTAATGACGCGTATCTGCTGGCGCTCATAAACAACAAAAGCAACAAGGCGTCTTTTATGGCCAGGACGTTCCCCTCCTTTTTCCCCTCCAGTCCTTTTCGTATGCCGCCCACTCGCCAAACGGAACTTTTGGCCACGGTTCGTTGGGGCTGAAAGTAAGCTGAAGCCGAGGGGGGGCTCGAGAACAGTGTAAACAAATTACGCACGCATTTTAATTGGCTTTCAATTGCGGTAAAAAGCGCGAGTATCTCACGGATGCAATTAAAAAGTATCGTAGCTGACCCGTAGCTGCCTCTCCCTTCGGCGAATGATCTGTGGAAAATTTACGCCGACGTGACAAACATCAAACATGCTCCATTAGGCATCGATACAGAGCCTCGAGTTACCATTTGCCTCTAGGAAGTTGTGAACTTTTAGATTTCAGGCGGAAGAAATTATTATTAAATTTATCAAAAATTAAATTATTACTTAAACATTAAACAAGTAATGATGTGGGAGCGAAAAATTCGCTAGACAAGCAATGTTTTTTATCTTTAAACTTTCAAAATTCTTAAAATATATTTAATATAAAATGTAGCTATTTATATAATTGCTTAATTTGGTACATAGGAGCCCAAAATACCCAAGTGCAGCTCCTTAAATTTATTCTTGCATCAAATTTTTATGGTATGATGTTTATGTTTAAATGATATATGTTTACAAACACTTCTTGTGACGCTGAAAAATGTAATGCATCCATGTTGGACTCTGATTCCGGTCAGATATGGTAATAAATTAACATAATTTACAGCCAAAGCATCTTAAATGCATGTCACCACATTGCGAGCATTCACTTTTACGCTCTATCGGCGCAAACACATGTCTGTGCCCGGCGACGCCCGGAACAAAGACGGAGGCCGAGATACAGACATTTTCGATTTCTCGGGGTCCAGTCGAGGGGACGGGACTGGGCCGGGTCTGTGCCGGGACTGGACCGGGTCTGGGGGCCCCTAATCGTCGCCGAGTTATCAAGCGTGGACAGGGGCTTTTTAATTTATCGCCGGGCCATGCAAAATGTGCAGCACTTCGGCGTTCGGTGGGTGCCAAGCTATTATTTTAGCTGGATCGTGGAAAATCTTATCGCCATTCGGCGATCGACACTGCAGCTATAATACATCTGCACATCTGGCCGAGCTGCACCCAAGAGGCATACCTGGGGCCAAAGCCGAGAGCCTGCGGCCAAATTTATAGATAGGCCGCTGCAAAAAACCAATAGTGCCAAGAAAAGCCTAATGTTTTTAATGGTTTATAGCCCTGATACACCGAAAGTTATATGAACTAGAAAAGGCCGTAAATAATTGGTTTGCTTATATTGCAATCTTAATGCCCATCGATACGCCTGCTCTGAGCTGGTTTTATGCTCTACCCCACAAGTTGACTGAATTTCACCTAAATACTGGTAGCAGATTGCCCCCTCCGGTCCAGGAGCTGCAGTTTAGTGTCGCATTTACTTTTGATTGCCACCGAGAGCTGCTGCAGCCGCCACTTTAAATGGAGATTTTCTGGCACCGCGGATACGGCCCCCGAGCCGCGGCCAAATTACATGCATTGCCGCAGTTCGCCGTTCGGTGTTTAGTTTATCGTGTCGGCCACTGTTTTGGCCAAGACAGCATGTAATAGCATTCCATATCAGGTTTTCCATCCACAAAAAAAAAGGAAATAAAGGGGGTCTGTGTGTGGGTCTCACTTGTCAACGGCCGTGATATTTTTCGGGTGCTGGAAAGTAAAAGTAAACCACGCACAAGCACTGTGCAAATCGATGCATAGCCCATGCAATTAGCTTGGAAATTGGCTGGCGGAGATCGGAAAATGGTCGAAAATAAAATGAATTTACATGGATTGCAACTAGCTAACTGCTGGGATTAGTGGTGTGGACCGATAAAATGCCATTTGGTGGGCCATTGGAAAACGGTAACCAGTTTCTCATCGAAACATTAAACTGTTTGTAGCTTTTACAGCGATTTAATAACTATCTGTGGACAAGCATATTGAAATTCCCCTATAAGATATATTCATACCAGTTGGATAACTAAGTAGGTATTTTGTCGAATATCTTATTAGAGACGCATTACACCTGCATCGCATCTGACTACTCTCCATCCGCAGTGCCTCCTCTTCCCAGAAATGCGTGTGCTTCCCAGTCAGATCGGCGCTTGGTGCAGATGGCCAGACACCACTTGACCTCCGATTGTTAACTGTCGCACATTTATCATGCGGACCATGGCTGGCTGGCGGTGCGGTGCCGTGTGCGGGCAGGAATGGCTTACCTGATCTGTTGGCCACTTTTCAACGCATATTTCAGACGATTTATGCGACCATTTAAACGGAGTGCGCTTTAACATTATCAATTTAAATACAGATTGTGGAGCCAGGCTGCAGAGCAACTCGAACAACATTTCAACGCGCTTACGGTCAAATAAAATATGGCAGACGCATGCAGATATTTACGCATTTAAATGAATGCGAGCACAGACTCCGGCCCAGATCCAGATTCGCATATTGGAATAAACAGCTGAACCATAAGACAGACGGATGGACGGACGCACTGAACGACCAACATCAACATGGGTTTCGTTCGGCTTCATTCATTTCCTGCTACCGACCTGGCCTGGTTTTGCACACTCTCGGTCTTCAAAGGAGAGTTTATTAGCTTTGTTAAGAGCTCTGTCAAAGGGAGCTCTGTGCTGCTTTTTTATGATGTGATGATGGGATGTAAAAAGCGGGTGACTGAAGTTATCATCGAGATTTCGAATATAAAATGTGTAAAACATGTAAGGTATGTACTTTTCTAGCAAAATCTGTACAAGTTTTGGTTGCCCCTCATTACCTTTTGGTTTACTCTGAGAATAGGATTTGAAAGCGACTGAAAACCATTCCTAATACGTGGAATAAAATATTTTATCAAGAGCATCTCGATCTCGGCCCTGGGAAATATAGCTGCCATCTTTCGATTGCTGAAAACAAGCTGCCGGCTAACGAGGCAGCGGCTCACAGCAACAAGATAATTTGTTATGCCCGGCCGACGGGAATAAAATAACAACAAGGCAACAACTCCTCCTCAGAGCGGCCAGCTGTGATGGACGCGACCGACCACACACGCGGCCATCAGCAATGGTAATGAGCGGCGGCGGAGGCCCAGCGCCAGTTGGAGCTGAAATCGAAGGGAGACGGCTGTGTCCGAGCGACCAAAGACGCAGTCATCTATCAAAAGCGCCGCTGAGCAGCTTCGATTTGGCATCCATCTCCACCTGACCACACCACCACCCATCGTCCACCGTTTATCCCGGCACATCCCGTGCCACTACGGGCTTATGGCCCAACCTCATGTTTATTAATGACGTCGCCGGGCCAGTCGGAATAGGAGTCGACGAATCCTTGGCGTTTTGCGTAAATTTCCCGTAATTGGTTGTGGTCGAGTGCGTGCCGGGTCTCCGGTCTCCAGTCTCCGGTCTCCGGACCAGCATTTATTAGTTACGGTTCTGTGTTATTGGTAAATACTTGAGCAGCCGAACAGGTCGAGCGGGCTCTTCCTTTGCGGTTGATTGATTTCAATGTTGATTGCTGAATGCAAATGCAAATCCCACTGTGCCTCTGACTATTTAGTGCGCTCCGAAATGAAGTGCACGTCTCCTGCTCCTGCTTGTACTCCTGGAACTACTCCTGCTCCTACTCAGCCAGTCAATACCCGAACTGTTGCATCGAGTGTGCGGTGAAGCATTAAGTGGGGTAGCTCGGTCCCGGGCTCCGCCCATGCATGGCCGATATAAAATTCGGTTTCAAATTCTTTTTCATTGGCAATTGGCTTTGTTACGTGCCCATTTAAATATTTTCCACAATATTTCTTTGTACCTTTTCGTCGAAATAAAAATGCATAAATTTCACTTCATGGGAAGTGAACATATGGAATATTTCCCAGCGATATGAGGGGTTGGGGATGTAGGGACTTTTTTTTGGGCATTTGTTGTCTTTTTTTAAATGTATTCAAAAATGTTTACATCGTTAAATGAATTCTAAATGGACAAAAGGCTCAAATTATATAAATAAAACAGCAGAATTTCATAAATAAAATCCCATAAAAGATTGGTAAAAAAAAGCTTTAAAGGTTTAGTGCGGCTTAAATTAGAGCGTTAAATTTAAAGTTTACTAACGAGCTTGATAAGTTCCTTTAATAAATTTAAAACCAAAGAAAATATAAGTCTGTCACTACCACTTACCGATTTCCAATTGCGACGCGCCTCCCGGCGGGCTAGGGCTTAGTCCTCCAGCTCCGGCTCCGACTCCGGCAGCGGCTGCTCCCGCCGTTCCGAAGGCCATTCCCAGCCCGCTCTGTTCGGCCAATAAAATCAAAGCCAGTGTCAGCCAGCATAAAGCTTTACTGTTATTAACACCATGACGCTTAATGTGGCAATAACTTTTTAAATAATTTGTTGCCGAATGCCAGAGGCCGTAGGGTCCTTCAATTGTTCTCGGGCAATCAGCGGGGCAGTTCCGCCGCCTGGCGGGTCGTGAATGAATTGAATTCAATTGTTGTAATTTTATTGCCGGCATTTTGATTTCGCGTTATTCTCGTCTCTTCGCGTTTCTTCGCACGTTGCTAATCTTCACGGGCTTCTCTACATTTTGTTGCTCCTTCCCTGCAATGAAATGGGGGAAAACATGGTGAGAAATCGGGGAAATTTAACAGGGGGTTTGCGGGGGTTTTGCAGAAAATTCGCTTAATTGGCGCGGCTTTAAGAACGGGATCGGTCCTGGGAGAGCGAGGAGCTGCCAGCCACCCCTAAATACATCATTGTCAGCAAATTAACGTGACGTGACCTTGCAAACTGTCGCGTTTTTGTCACATGACAGCAAGTCATGGGACTGGAGACCCCAGGGCGGCCGCCTGTCTCCCCGGCACGATTTCCAGCGCTGAGCAAGCACAAATTTATGTAAAATGTCAGACGCACACATACACACACAAAAACCGAGGACCTAAACTCCGCCGTCCCCCAGCGGATCCCTCGGCGCGATGCCAAAACGTGTCAAAATACAAAAATATAAACAGCGCGAAAAACTGAACGAAAGTGCCGCGCACAACCGACCGGCGGAAGGGGGGTCTAGGGGGTCTAGGCCCCTCCTCCGGCAGCCGGAAATGCGACAGCCGTGCCTGTGTTTAATAGTGGCAAACTTAAAGCATCCAAAAAACTAGTTGCCAAAAGTTTCTCGGACAAAGAACCAATATAGAGTGAGTACCATACAGTTGGAGTTCATAAATTTAAGAAAACATTCATCGAAACTTTGCTATTTGCATTGTGGCTTATATTTACTTTATTTTATAAAATAATTCAAAGAGAAATTGAGTAATTTTAGCAGTAATTTTATTAAAATCTGACTGACTAGATAAATGTATTCAATCTTTGATAACTGAGGCCAACATAGAGCTTAGTGGATATTTATTGTTTTCGCACAGGAGCAAGGCCTTCAGATATTTATTAAAATTATATTTTACTTGCTTTATGCAATGTACCAAATAGAAAAACACATAATTTCCCTCAATTTAAGTTCTAACGCTTTAATGATTGAAAAGACCGTCAGATTTCTTATTCGCTGATGTGTCGTCGTTTGTGCTGACATCTGCTGTGGCCAAAGTTCGACGTCTGATAGTTTTCATCTGCTTAAAGTGTCTCGAGAGGAAAAGATCAAAAGGCTCCAGCAAACAAAATGAAAACTGTTCACAGGCATTTTGCCGACGCGAAAATTCACTCGAGCAATTAATAAAATGTGAAAAGAAAAGAGCAGAAGAAAAGCAAACGACAGAGCGATAAAGGGAGCAGGCGGACCGGGGAGCAGGGGCATCTGGGGGATCTGGCGCCCACACTTCCTTTCATATGCGAAATGAAAAATTTTACGCCAACTTGACAGTGGAAGTGGCAGCAAAGTTGCAAATGTGCCGCATTTCAGTGGCTGGCGACTGGTTGTTGCTAGTTGTTTGCCGCTGCCGCTGTTGTCGCCGGCAAAGTCGCCAAAAATAAAGGCATACAATTTTATGGCAACAATCCTCCGCCCGCCACTTGAGCACACAGAGAGTGGAGCGGAGTTTGGAGCAGTCTAGTAGTTTTTATGGCCACAGGCAGGTCTTTTCGCGGCAACTGCCCACTTCTGTGCCCCGCTTCCCCACGGCCGCAACTGCAATGAGGCAGGAGCAGCCCAGTTGCGAGGTGAAGTGCCAAATGATCAGCCCCGCGGCTTGGAGCATTCAAACGCAGATGGGCTTATGACGGATGGTTGTGCGTACATCGAGAAGGAATCGGTACATCGGTTATTGCATTGTAAATAGAGAAAACTATATTATATTTAAGGTAAATTGAACTTGTAATTAAGCAGGCTACAAATTATCCTATAATAAAGATATCGCTACTCGTCCAACCTAAAATAATTCCTCAATATCTATCACAGTTTTAGAGACACTACCATTTCCCCCTAAATGAGAATCTCATTTTCCACCACAAATTCCATTTAAATTCCCATCATCCAACATTTTACCCACTCTCCTCGTCTCTTTCGCAAAAGTGTCTGGCTCTACTTATTTCCCACATAAAATATCCATAACATTAACCACAATTACCATGAAGAGAAATAAAAAATGGCTTCGTCTCTGCTCCGCCTGCCGCCGCTTTTTGGGGCCTTTATGGTACGCTGTTGTTGTCAGTGCCGTTGTCCGACGCCCACAAAGCCGAAATTAAAAAATGGTTTAAAAAATGTTTTTCTATTAATTTTTCCAAGCTGTCCTTTTTTGCAAGCGTTGGTGTTGTTGTCGTAGTCGTCGGCGACGTCGGCAACATGTGTTGCATGTGGCAATTAAATGCCAGCGACACAGCACCAGCGCAGCGAAAAAGAAGAAAGCCAAATGCAATGGAAACGGAGAAAGGGTATATCGGGGGGGCACAGAGGGAGAGTGCAATAATTTTGGCGTCGTGTCTTGAAGAGCAAATAAAATGCAACTTTTTAGTGACTCAGCTGGTGGCGGCAACACTAGCAACACCAGCAACAGGGAACAGCCATGCCATGACAACACCAACAATGGTCGGCAGTTTTTGGAGATCAGATGATGGCGAAAGTAATTGAAATAAAATAGAGCTGGCATATTAAAAGATTGGAAAATCATAAAGGTGTCGGAGGATTGAAATATTGAAGATTAAAAAATATAATTTGGTATATTAATCAATGCTTAATTTTGTTCTAAAGATCTTATTTAAAACACTTCTTTAAGATAGAAATACCAGCAATAATCCGGTTCCTAGTCCAATAGTCTAATGTTACAATCCACATATTATATATGTTACATACATATATCAAAGAAATTCGTTACAGCTCTTTTTACTCACTTGCCAACTGTAATTTTTTAATTTTCCGCTGAATACAAAAACAAGGCTCTTTTTCTGGCTATGATTCTTAGGGCCCCAGCTTTTTAGCTTCGCCATTTACACAGCCATAAACTATATGTCGCGCGGGTTGGGTTGCCCGTGTGGCGGGGCAACTTTCGCTTAGCCAAACGAAAGATTCCCAGAGCCATAATTTTTCCACGTCTCCGACGCCGCATAATTGCAGCGTAATTTCTGCGCATTTATTTTCAAAGTCTGCAACCTTAACCTTAGCCAAGTCGCCCAGACGCGGCGGCAGGAACAACAAAGAGCGGAAATGCAGGCGGTCAGACCGGGAATTGTGGCGACTGGAATGCCTGGTTGAAGGGGGAAAGAGAAGCGAATCGGAGGTGTTATAAATATTCGCTATTGCCGGGACTTTGACCAATTCTCTATTTTTGTTTGCCTTGGTCTTGCCACGACCTTCGCGACCTGGCAGATTTTTAGTTTTGGGTCTCCCGGCTTACAATTAAAAAAAAGGGGGAAAGGCACGACAGGAAAAGCGCATGCGCGGTGCGAGAAATTTGCAATACAACAATTTGCACTTTCAGATTGCATATTTTGGATACACTCTAAGATTTAAAAGGTAGTTATTTTGGCTTAATACAACAACAAAAAAAAATGTAGAGATGTTTGCCATAAAAAAAAATTAATCGCCACATTTGTTTTAGATTTTATATATTGAAATAATAGAGATGAACGCTTTAATTGCAAATATTGTAACTTTTGCAGAGTGCAGTTAATAAAATATTAAGGCTATGAGAAAACTCTTGACTTTTCTCTCCTGTTTAAAGTCGATGAATCAAATTGATTATTCCATAAAGTCTAATCAAAATCAAGTTTAAATTTCTGATTCCCAAACTCCTAATTTTCGATATGATTTGTGAGAAGAATTAAAAAATGGTTACACAACATCACAAACTTGTTGGCCAACTTTCCCCCCAGAGCTATACCCATTCTCCAGACATCTGAAGGCAATGGCCAAATGCACAATTCCCGCGCAGCCGATGGAAAGAGTCGTAAAAGGCGAAAACCTTTGCCCCCAGCAGTCGTAAATGCAAACGATTCGCCGGATGGCTTCGAAGAGCTGTCAAGATGGCCCAGAGGGGCGTAGAGCTCACAGCTCACAGCTAGCACCACGCCCCCGCAGAGGCACGCAACTAGAGGGGCACATGTCCCGGCACTGAGAAAAAAATCAATATAACCATAAAACTATAGCCAAGTCAAAAGGTATTACTTATTTTGGGACACAAATTAAAAATATTTGTAAGAACGTTCCTGTTTTTATTCCCTTTCAGAATTATATGCATTAAACATTTTAAATATTTATATTTTTCAGTTATTTTATTCTCCAGTGTAGACTCCTCCCTCGAGATGCCCGAAACCTGCTCCGCCGAGTGGGTGGAGCTGCCAGTGTGTTCCCAGACTAGTTAGGAAAGGCCAAGTGCGAGTCGAAATTAAAATTACAAATCCATAAATATGAGTGATGAAGACGTAACGAGAGGGGCAGGCGAACCGGCGATGACTGCAGCCAGAAGTGATTTCGATTCGAGGCGAATGAGTCTTCCGCAGGGCTGTAACTTTAGGAGTCGTCATAATATTTTCGAAATCAAAACTGCGCCGTAAACCTAAGCGAGAGAGAGGAGGTGCGATATGGCCCGACCGAGGCACAGCTGGCGCTAACAGTGCGCGAATGTCTTCCTTTCGGTCCGTTTAATGGGTTTTGCCGTTTCCTCCTCGGTTACGCCCCTTGTGGAGCCGGAGCAAGGACAGTTGTTAGCGGCAACGCCTATCTAATCATTTCGGTGTTGACACTTGACACTCCAAGTAAAAAGCTGGCTGGGTAAAGTCTTTGTCTTGCCTGGCATAGAACAAGCTGTCCGCACAAGACTTGATTTTAATTTTATGTCACTTGCCAGGTCGGCCTTTCAACTGCGCCGCCTGTGCGGGGAATTAAAAATATTTAAAAGTTGTAAGGCCCGTGTTTTGTGGCTGTTGGAGGATTGCGACTAATGCCAGGTCCAAGTCACAATAAAAATGCCAGATGTGCACAGCACTAGCAACCATTAAAATTCGGTTTAGTATTGCTCAGAAGCGATCTTAAAAATACTTTAAGGAATACAAATATATATCCCTTTGTCATCTTATTCAAGTAATCTAATAATAAATGAAATATATATATTTATGTATACATACTATACATAC
>JAEIIL010027237.1:0-11105 GCA_018905715.1 Drosophila lini
TTACTGCGTTGCAAACTTCTGACTGAAATTATAATACCCTGCAAGGGTATAAAAAGGAAACATTTTGGCTTTACCGTTAGTCGGCTATAACCCATCAATTATATTGTAATGATGTCTGGCTGCCGCTGCCTCAGCTGCTGCAGTCGCATCTTCAGAAATCATGGGCAGGAATGGCAACTGGGCAACGTGCTCATTATCAACGTCATCGTTGGCCAGCCGTTGGAAGGAGGACGAGGGGCATTAGAATGTGGGCAAACGTCCCAGTCCCAGAGCATTCGGATTCGGAAAGGAAGACTACTTGTAGCGCTGATGAGAATCGCGTTTGCCAAATCCACGCAGCTTCCACCACGCCGACACTCGATAGGTGCACTCAGGAAAAAAGGTTATCTGTTAATGCAACGACAAATATAGCTGTCCCTCCCAAAAACAACAAAAAAATAAAAATTAAGACCAGTAAAAGCATATCGGATCTCTCGATGTCAGTGATAATCATTAACGAAGTGTATTCCAAAGTTTTGACTTTTTTATTTTAATTGTAACTTTAGCTTGGTTTTTCAACTGTTATTTTTTCTAGTCGAAAAAAAACTTAATGATTAGTCAAGATTCTGGTTAATGATATCTTTATCTTTCCTAGTAATTTTAATAGTGTCACGAAAAACTCATAATAGGAAAACTGAATATTTTTCAAGTTCAGTTTACTGGTGACTCTAGACATTTAGTGGACATTGAAAAACAAAAGTATTCACAACGTTTTCAAATTTACATCTTAATACACTTGCAGGTTATTAATTAAAATTGTAGGTAAAAATTTGCAGTGCAGTGAAGTATAAATTTCCGATTCTATAAATGACACATCATTATTATAAACTGCCGTCAATTTCAGGCACAAAAATGTTTTCCCTAATTTTTCAAAATTTAAAATTAATGTATTGCCCTATGCTAAATTTTTATGATTAAATTTCAACTACAAAGGTATGTATATAAAATTCGGGTTACCAAAGTTAGCTTTCGTTGTTGGATTTTCAATTTCTGGGTTTTCTCAACCGTGATCTTTTTTAGTGTACGCCTTGGAACTTTTTAGCCGCTGTGGCATTTGCATTCGAGTGTCCACTAAACGTCAATTAAGTGGGCTTTAGCCACTACTCGCGATGGTCAGGCAGTTTGATTTGGTCGCCACTCCGCCTCCTCTTGACCCTTCCCGCTCCCCTTACTCAGAAGTTTCCTGCGCTCCAACTGCGATTTTCACTTTGGCCCGTACAAATGCATAACATAACATATAAAGTGAAGTAATAGCTATAACAATATTGTGTACACAGGGACCGGGGCGAAGTCTGGGGAGGAAACTTGGAGATGCTGTCTGCCTCATCGTTGTTATCATCATCTGCATGTGTGAGCGTCGCCCGCGGCTCCTCCAGTGGCTTTCCCAGTCGGTTTCCCAGTGCATCCGATGGCGTGGTGATGTGGTGGATGCGGTGGCGGCGGCTCCCTTTGTCATTCCGCCGTGACGCATGCGTAACGTTCGATTTGATTCAATTAATGGACGGGAATGGTCTCTACGTGTGGTGGGATTGGGTTGGGCTGATTTTTGTTTGGTTGTAGATTCGGTATTGGTTTGTGGTCCAGGCAGACTGCGCGGCAGACTCACCAGAAGCTGATGGCTGGATATGCGGCTGGGTTTATGGACTCGCAGATGTAGCAGAAGCTGGAGTGCTTTGTAAACAGATAGAGTACAGGTGAAGCGAGTTGGCAAGTGGAGCCATTCGCTGAAGAGGCTTAAGCCACTGCTAGGGTCTGCGTTACAAATATTTGTTTACAATAAAAATGTACTATTGTAATACCTTAAGCTAAAGCTTTATTTAAGGGAATTTAATCTTAAGCTACCTGAGAATATCTGCACAAAATTTAGACTCGGATGATATCGAGCAACGTAGACAGGTCGAGGTTGATTTTGATATTTTCTTAAATACAATAACCCAATTTTTTGAAATTAATACAGTTTAACCTTTCAACAATGAGAAACTAATTCTTTCTACCATTGATTTCCCATTAATCACCTTTCCAGTTTACCGGGGCATAATTAATCTGTGGTTCAAGACAATGCAACTGAATTGCAATAATTGATTGTGCTTGTATGCTAAGTATATGGAGACTCCAGACCCGAACTTGATTAATTGCACTTGCGAATTCGTTTGGAAGACTCCGAGCATCAATCACGAAATTCCAAATACGCCCCCCGACCAGCCCCCAGTCGCCCATTACGAATAACCACTCATAATGATAATCTTTAAAACTAAACGCCCGCATTGTCGCCTCAGAAAAAATGCACCTCTGCTATATTCTCCGTCTGTCTCATCATATTTTCCACATTTATTTGTCAAGTGCGCAATTATTTATAGTCACTTTTAGCCAACTGTTGGAGGCGCCTACGCCGAGTGGCTGCAGCTGGGAGGCTGTGGCTGCCAGTTGCCAGTTACCCACTGCTGCCGCTGCGATGCATAATAATACCAATTTCTGGTGCCGGCAATTAACAATTTTAACCTTGTTGTGCATGATGCATGTGGCTGCGATGATCATTGCGCTGAGATGACGCCGATGCTGATGCACTTCATCGTGTGTGCATAAAGAGTTGCTAAATGATTTCGATTTCAGCCTCACGTCGAGTGCTCTCCGATTTTGCAATTAAGACGATTTTGTTTTGAAAGACCGAGTACTGCATTGGCAAATATGAGACATCATCGACCGCATTTGCATAATCGATGGGTGATTGCTGTCGTTGGGGATTATTAATAGCGAAAGTAAAGCCCGACTCTGATGGGTTTGATATTCTCGTTAGCATTTAACGTGGCTTCCTGCTAATGAAGTCCAACATTTTCACAAGTCGTCGGAGTGTGTTTCATTCCCTGCTGCTTTTATGCCCGGCAGCACTCAGGCCATTTAATTTCTCATTTAAAATTAACACAAATTCCCAAAGAGCTTGCAGAAATTGCTGGCATAACGTTTACCTGTTACCCTGTTACCAACGGCAACTCCACTCACAGCAGCAAGAGCAGCATCACAAGTGGAATCAGAGTAGCGTGACTTTGTCGTTTGATTGTTGCTGTAAAAGTGAAGGTTGAAAAATGCTCGAAAGGCGACAATTAATGCTCTAATAAAGCCAAAGAAAGATGCCACTCGAGCAGCAGTACACTAAACCGAATTTATATCCATAAAAAAAAAATATTTCAAATATGTCAGGTTTTTTTTTTATCACAAACACACAGTTTGTCCTATTAATAGTTCTGAAAATAAGCTTGGAAATATTATAATGCACTTCATTTACAATTGATACAATTTTTCTTTCTGTGCTGCAGATGCTGCTGCGGCAGCAGCAACATGCGATGGCGGCAATTTGCAGTTGCCACTGCAACATCTGCCACAGTCGCCGCTTGGAGTTCCGTTAATAATGTTGTTAAAACACTCCGATGCCTTGATAAGCGCTTTCGTTTTGACGCTCTATTATGTGGGCGTGGCCGCTGAAAACGCGTCCGACTTTGTGACCATGGCCGATCTGCGCAGGACCAGGCGTGGCCAGTCGCTATCCCGGTCTGGGGGCCTCATAATGGAAGGCATTGGTTACCAGTACACAATGCGCTATCAGCCGGGCTTCCACTTGCCCAAGCTGGCCCAGCAGGAGGAAGAGCCCCCGGCCGCGACGGAGGCACCCGTGCCCATGCCCATTCCAACGCCAGCCACACCGCCGCCCCAACCAGCTCCCACGGAAGCTGAGGAGCCGGAGCCCACGATTCCAGTGCGTCCCACATCCGCACCCACAGAGGTATGTAACGAGGCGGAGAGTCCTGATAGGAAATAGGTTAATCTTAAGCATCAAATATTCGACTTATCCTAGGAACCCTCCACACCTCCAGCTACGGACTCCATGATGCCCATGCCGAGTAACCCGCCCAAGCCCAGTCCCAGTTCCGGTCCTCGTCCCAGTCCGAAGCCTTCGATGAGACCGCCAGTGCCTCCATTGCCACCGACCAGCACCAAGTCCTCCATCATGCAGCCCCATCAGACGCTGAAGAACCTCCTCTTCGGCTCGCCCATCGAGGCGAATTTGATACTAAAAAAGCCCAACGCACCTCGCTCCAAGGGCAAGGGCTTCCTCAGCCTGTTCGAGGTGATAAAGTTCCCCAACACGCGGTGCAGTGTGTCCATGGGCGACATCCGGAGCATGGAGGGCGTCTGCTATCACGAGTTCGAGTGCAAGAGCCTCGGGGGGATTCCCACCGAGAGCTGTGCCGAGGGCGTGGGCGTATGCTGTGTGTGTGAGTGAAAGTCCGGGATCGGATCGATTCGGATTAGATCTAAAATCCGGCTTCTTTCACTTCCAGTCGTCAACGGGTGCGGGGATGTGACCAGCCAGCAGATTCTCTACTTCGAGAGCCCCAACTACCCGAATGCAGTGCGCGAAATGATGATATGCGTGCTGATAATAAACGTGAAGAAGGGGGTCCAGCAGCTGCGGCTGGACTTTCAGATGTTTGAGGTGGGTGTGCTCAATTTGTAATAGCAAAAGTCTCTATTAAAATCCTCCGAACTGCAGCTAAGTCGTCCAACCAATGGAGATTGCCTGGACGATCAGTTTATAGTGTCGGGCCACAACACGAACTTCCAGATACCCGTTCTCTGTGGCATTAACACGGGCCAACACAGTAAGTAAAAAACGATATTTAATACCAGAATTTATTATATAGAAATTCCTATGCCAGTTTATATACATGTCGGCGACTCAAATGAAGGTAAGGTGTATCTCTCGGTATTCCTGAAAGTCTCCGGCGGTGGGCGTTCGTTCAACATAAAGGTAACCCAGGTGGACGACGACCTGGCCCCAAATAACTGCCTTCAATATTTCACGGAGGGAGAGGGGCTCATTAAGTCCTTCAATTACGACTCAGATGGTTCCATTGTGGACAACCGGGAAGCCACATATTTTGTAAGATTATCTGAAGCAATCATTAAAACATCCTTTCAAAGGTGATTCCCCTTAAAGAACAACCTGAACTATGCCATCTGCCTGGCGAGGTTGAAGAACGTGTGCAGTGTGAGTTATAACACCGAGCAATTGGGTGGCGATCAGCCCGATTTTCAAATCGTCAACAAAGACGAAGGTTAGTAAATTTATTGGTCACAAATACTTGCCTTGAATTTTGTTTATTTTAAAGCCGAGAACGATCTCATCTCCGATGGTCAGGCGGGGGCTGGGATCTTCAACTGCCCGGATGACTTTATAGCCATCAACTCGGTGCCTTTGTGCGGCGAGCGGTTCAACGATGGCCGGGAAAGCGACGACTACACCGTGCATGCCACCGTGAGGGACACCGCCGCAGGACCCATCATTCTGCCCTTCCGAACCGACTCGGAGTATGTGGGTCGCGGCTTTCGGCTGCTCTACAGACAGGAACTGTGTGTCTGATCGACATGCAGATCACTGGTCCATCAGATACATATGTTCCGCTAGACGGTACACTGTGCAGAAATGTCTAATAAAATGTTATTACGTTATTAAAAATATTTGGGGTTAGTGTAAAGAGTACAATACCTTAGAGAAAGTGATGGCATTAGCACTTGTAACAATTTTGAACGAATGATATAAAATATAGAATTAGAAGGTTGAGTAATCCGTGGTCTCTAGACCGATTTCAAAATAGTTTTCCCAGTACATGCATTGAATTCTGCATGCTTTGGAAAACTGCAGGGCATCGGAGTTGGGAACCCACTATGGGACTGCGAGGCGCCTTTATGGGAATGAGCGGCGAGGAACGGCGCGTCACAGTTCCGTTCCCAGGGCTGCCCCCGTGTTAATGTGTTTTATGTGATTCCAAGCGATTTGGTGGCTTAGTTTTGGCGCCGCCCACCCACCGACTAGGCGGTCTGTGGTCCGGGTTCGTAGTTCACACAACATACAAACACACAGGGGACCATGTCGATCGGCGTTGGTGTTCGTTGACAGGTTTATTTCAAATTTTCACGTCTCGCCTTGGCAAACGTTACTACTACGGGTATGACGAAATCTATAACTCGCCGCATCGCCATCACCATCGCCATCGCCATCGCCATCGCCATTGCTGTTCGCGGTCTCTATGCTTAAATTTGTAATAAATTTGATTTTTTCCTTTCGATTGCGATTCTCCTCCGTTTGCTGCCCCGTTTGCCGCATGATAAAGTCACAATTAACCCACGCCTTTTTCGTAGCGGTACTCTTACATATATTTGCATATCATTTTGATTGTTTGGATTCGGGCTGAACTCTTGATGCCTGATGCCGTCGACGCTGACATGGTGATGACTAAAAGTGTGCACCAGCGCCACCAGAGCCCCAGACGGAGCTCGAGAGCCCAATGCAAAGGCACCACCGCCACCAGCAACTAGACTAAAGCAATCATGAAAACTCCAGCGAACCCACCTCGCGACCAACAATAGAAATCGGAAAGAAGAAGAGGGCGAAAAATGGCATATTGCATGCACAAGTTTTGAAGTTTGTCATCAAATGACGTTTTTGGGACTCCGCGGTAAGCTTCATTTGGCACAGTGGTAAAGGCTTCAATGATAAAGGAATAAGCGTTAGTTTACAAAAACAAGATTTTATAGAAAAAGGATCAATTATAAATTCCGAAATATCAAAAAAGGAACCTAAACCTCCTCCCCCTCAGACTACCAGGCTTAGAAACAAAGAGAAACTATCACTAATATCAATTAATATTATTATGAATACAGCATTTATAGTATTGCATTCTTGTTTTGTACTATTTTAATAAATGTACATACATCAGACATAATATAAAGAAATTCAGTTTAAATCTAAATATGAAAACAGAAAATTATTATTAATAGGCTGTCTTTTTTGTAGATACCGTTCGGCACTAATCGATTTTTCAGCTCAATTCATAAAGACTTTTAAAACCCCTCCCATTTTCCTTACAATTTCAACTTTATTCCGCGAAAATGCACTACAGCTACACCTCAAAGTAACCGAGAATAGTATATGTAGATACTCAGCCACTTAATTAGTTATCTGCGACCCACTGTGCCTTTTCGGCCCCAGCAACGCTGGCATAAATAAATAAAAACCGCAAGAGACACGAAAAAAATTGTATAAAATAAAAATCCCTTCAGGGCGTAACGTGCACTACATTAGAAATTGAAAATCCACCGACGCCGCCAACAACAGCTCACAAGAAATCGCAATGACTATGACGATGACGATGTGGTTGTAGATGTGGATTTGGATGACTGTGACTAAGAGACGAGGACGTCGACAACCAAGACGACATCCACTAAAAGACAACATGAGAATCTTTTTTGCCATGGCAAAAAACCAAAGCGCCGTTTGATGGAAATTAGGGAACTGAAATTCATTTTTGAGGTTTGGTTTGCTTTGCTTTTGGCCGTGTCTGGTCTTTTTCAGGGCTTTTTGGATTTTTTTTGGGGGTGTGGGAATCACAGGGAAATGCAGGCGAGCGTGCATGGCAACGCCTTTTGTCACAGTTGCAATTTTTGCCTTGTGAGCACACCGCCAGATTTGCATAATTTAATCAATTCGGAATGAGTCGAAAGTTGGACAGAGTCTTCAGCTCATGAGTCCTGTGCGATTGCCAAATATTACCAGTTAAAGTTTTAATTGTACCCGAACTAACGCCTGGAAAATTCACAGAAACATAATGCGTCAGTAGTCGATAATAGAATAATGGAAAATAGGGAAAGTAGGTTAGAAAATTAAATTCTAGTTCTGTGACCATTGCATATTCTGAAATCGAGGTATTCCAATACAAATAACTAGAATGTATTGGTAATGAGGAGGAAGTGCCAAAGTCTTCCTATTACTTGGTCAAGTATACCTTACAAGTGTACCCTGGACAAGAGATCCAAGTGGATACCAGCGACCACAGGCCACTCCACTCGCGGCATTCGGTTAGCGTGCCTGAGATCGCAATCACAATCGAAATCAACATTGCCATCGCGGAACAGATCAATGCGGAGAGTGGGACACCGCGAAGATCGGGAGATTGAACCGACAAAATATTGGCAAAAATGCCAATAAATTTTTGACAAGACATTATACAAATGCTAACTTTATTAAATGGCTGTTTGCCTTGCTTGGTGGACCACCGCTTGAGTCGTTAATGGCGCAGGAGCAAGGCAGCTGTCATGCGCCGATGCCTGGAATAAAGCGATCAAACGGAGGGGCCCCCGCCTTATCGCTGGGAGTCTATCTAATGAGCCAAGTCTTCTTTGTTTGCGTCTGCTATTAATTTAGCCGGACAGTTGATCATGCGACCCAATGGAGCTCGGCTTTAATGGTTGTGTAAACAGCATGAGGTCCTGTGTTCACAGCCAATTTCAATCGATAGTAAGCTCTTGCCAGCCTGGTCGTAGCTCAAAATAATTAGTCATTGCCAAATTAATAGCATATTAATCAGGATTCTGTCGGCCAAAGGTTAACATTTTGTGCTTCAAAAGAAAGACAGGATCGATCTACAGCCTCTGTAATTAATCAACGAGTTCAATATCGTAATAGGGGGTTACTTACAAGTTTTCTAGCTCCCTTTATATTGCTTTAAAAAATATATAAAGTACTTCAAACACTTTACAATAAAAATAATAAAATAATTTTTTAATTAGCTCTATTATTCTCAAAAGCCATTTGTCTATGGACACAAAGAACTGGCAATTGAAATAAATATGTTTCATCTAATGCAATCGCTCAACTGAGACGACCCAACCCACTCGCTGATACCAAGCCCCATGAGCCCAACACGAGAGCTCTTTCTCAGTGACCCACAGTTCTTGGGCAAGATTCGCAACGGATTATTATATGGGCACCGGCACCCACTCGGGTACACCTGGTTTGGGCCTAGGTTAGGTCGGATTCTCGCATTCGGGCTCTGGTTCGGGTTCGGTTTCGGTTTCAAGGCTTTGAAGACTCGCCCCGAAGTGACACCAACACATCAAGTAAGCGTTTTATGATTCACGCTTGCATTAAAATCCCATCTCGGTGCGGGGAAGGGGAGCAGATCGAGGGCCCAGGGAGGGTCGGGTCGAAACAACGGACTCGGTGCGCAACTTCACGCCGTAATTAAACTGTCTTCGGTTGTGTAGTACAAGCGCTCAAGCATTCAGCCGTCCACAATCCATCCATCCATCCATTGCCATTTAAAGTTTCTCTTACTTAACAGATTCCGCCGCCCGCCTCCGTCGCTTTTCACACTATTTTCTACTAATTTAACGATTTCGTTTGACTCCACTCGTCGAATCGGTCCAGACCTACGCTCTTTTATTGCCGCACTTTTAGGACATTCCGTGCCATTCCGCCGGTGCCATTGCCACTCTTGGCCACTTATTTACTTGTGTAAAAACTCCAAGTGTTTGCTGCCGGTCAACACACAATGGAAATTGGCACATGAGAGATTTTTCCGTCAGTTTCATATGACAAAATGTTTGCCTAACGCGAAGTGATATCAACAATGTTTTGAGCTTGATGTATTTTAAAACAAAAGAGGAAGTTAGCTCCGGAGTATGTATACCCTTTAAGTTGGCAGTTGTATCATGGGGTTTAACTTAAAATTGATCATTACTTAGCCAAAAATGCACTCAAATTGATTAGAAAATCGTTTTTGGTTGTTTTTTTAGGTTATTATATCAGTACATCAAGTCTAAAATTAAAAAAAATTACATTTACAATGTAACTCCCTATACGAGTTTAAAAGACGGTAAATAGATTGACTCGGCTTTTGATTTTACAAGATAAATAAATCGATAATCATTAAGCAGCTGGGAACATTTTTAAAATTTAGTCTTAGATATGTTAAGACATAATCGGTAAAAAAGGATAAATAAATAAAATAAGTCTTTTTTAGATGTGCTATTAAGTTTTGATTTTGATTTTTGACTTTAATTTTATTTTTCTTTCTATAAATTAGTGCGCAAGTCACATTTGCTCAATAATTCACAAATAAATTATATACAAGATATTCATATAATAATTCTAATTATACTCATAATAAATATAAAAAGTTAAACCTCGATAAGAAAATACCTGCAAATTTAATAATAAATTTATAATGGTTGAAACGATACAACTTAAGAACTAAAAAGAGTGAAAATATGGATTATATGCACAGAAGTTCTCTTAATCTTTTTTTGAAATAAGCCGATTAGAATCAATTTAGAATCCTGAAGTTTCGATAAACCTCTTTATATGGTATAAAAGTATACAAAAATCAACACCCCACCAAAAAAGGAGACATTCCAAATGTTGTGTGCTTGAAAGAAATTCGACAGGAAATAACAGGGGTCCTGAAGATGGCTACTAAATGGGTTTCGAGGCGAAAGAGAAAGATAGACTAACAGAATGTGCATAAATCGCGTGAAAAATGTGAAAGAAGAAACAACATTTTGACACCAAAAAATAAGAGGAAATCCCAGTGCGCGGCTCAGCGCTGACTAGATGATGATTATGAGTATGAAAAATTAATGATAGTCACAGCATGGCAATGGTTGCACGCACACGAGAAATGAACGAGGGGGCAACGATGTAAATAGGCAGATTAAGCATACGCAACGTTGGCCACTTTGGCCAAGCCTTGTCAGCGTCAATTTTGCAAGGCTTATCCGTTAGTTACACACACAGGCACAGGCACAGAAGCAGAGGCAGAGTCAGGGGCAGCCGCAAACAGCTTTCCACTCTCGGCATTTTTAATTTTTATTACCATTTGCCAGATTTTTCCATTCAGTTATGGCTCTTACTTTGCATTGCCACATTCTCCCCGCAGTTCTCCCCCCGTTACTCTCGCCGTTGCGTGCATTTTTCAACGGCTCAGTAGCCGGGTCACACAGCCAAACTTTCTTTCTTTCCTGATTCCCCCATCAACTTTAACTTTGCACTGTGACAAAAATCGGGGTAACTCAGGCTTATATCGAATTACCAAATATTTACAAGCATACTATATGTACCCACATAATGACTTTAAACGCCTCAAGATAGGCTATTCTGTGCCAAAGTTCATAGTTAAACAAGAAAGGAAGCTAACTTCGGCACACCGAAGTTTTTATACCCTTGCAGATTG
>JAEIIL010027238.1:0-62545 GCA_018905715.1 Drosophila lini
CGTCGATTAGTTACAATTGCCACAAATTTTCTTTATTTTTTCTTCTCTCTCAATCTCCAATCTTTTCTCCCCGCCCCACCATGTTTGCGTGCGTTTTCTGTTTGGTGCTTATATTTTTAATTGTGAGAATTGTACGGAAAAATAGAGCTTGATCGCTGGGGAAAAGCCAAACAAAACAAAAAACATTTTACGCTGTCATTGTCGACAATTGTTGAAATAGAAAAAAATAATAAATGTAAGCTCAGTGAGGAGAGTTGTCTCTCTGATTTCATGCCAAGTTATCAGGCTTCTAGTTGGCGAAAAAACTCTCTCAAGACCCGCCATTCACTTTCAAGATTATCTCTATTTCGAAGCTGCCGAATCTCTAAACAACTACTGGCTGAAAATATAATTCACATGACTGCTTCACACCGCATATACACACAAAAGGCACATCTCTTGGGTAGACCGTCTGACTCTTGACTCCGGTGTGCATATTTCAGTTAACCTGTTTTGGGCCGCTCGCTCTTGCCTTTTTGGCTGCATTCTTGGCGGCTTCGCGTCTTGGCGTCTTTCGCATCTGCGGATCTTCGAGTCACGCAGTCAGCATCTTCAAAAGTTTTCAACGAAAACAAAAAATTGGGAAACTGATACTGGGGCTTGTTGTGATAGTGATACTCTTGGGCAAACCCTGGTGATTAATGGACTTAAAAAATGAGTTTCAAAACTTATAAATATATTTAAGAGGGTTTATAATACAGACAATACAATTTATATAATTAAAAAATGAAATTTTAATTACTTGGAATGTGAGTAAGCATTTCAATTCAATTAGAACTATTAATTCATAATATATCTTTACTCTTGCATTGAAAAATGCATAGTTTCTGTGAGAGAAATCACTCGTCGACCTGCGTTTGGTGATACAATCTCGACTCTTCATTGTTTTGAATGATAGCACTTCAAGAAATCACGGGTGTGCCATCATTTTCCCTTGTGGTTCTTGTTGTTGTTGCCATTGTTTATAACCTGATTTGTTGTTTCAAGCCGATCCGCTGACTTCATTTCGGCATTTCCAGAGTTTTTGTGGGTGGATCTGTGTGTGTTTGTGCTGAGGTGCGGCGTCGAATTGCATTCCTTGGCATTTCGGCTTCTTCGCTCGACCAAGTCGTTTGTTTTCAGTTACGAAATCTTGAAAACAAAACTTTTTCTTGTCTATTTACGAATTAAATATTAATTGCACTCGCGGTACCCACCCACTTTGACGCCCCGCCGCGCTTCTTTGCGTTTTCTGCTTGTGAAAGTGTTGGCCGGTGGAAGCCACTTGACCATTTTGTGCCCAGCTTTCGTCGGCTCTGGCCGTACATGAAAACAAATGAATGTTGTTGGCGCTGCTGCTGTTGCAAGTTATCCGAAAAAGATAAATACAAATACAAGCCCGGTGAAAAGACCTATTTGAGTTGGCTGTGCGAGGAAAACGATTTCAGAAAAAGGCACTTACGATGGGAAAACCAAACAAGTTTAGTAATATCTTTCCCAGCTAACTGATAAGAAGTCAATTTGATCACTTTTTATTAGTTAAATATCGAAGTTATATATAGAGTGATGATAGTTTAACAATATATATATTTTGACAATGTAATCTGATTACCTGTGCAATACCATAAATAATATAGGAAGCTATATATGTAGCTTCGAAATAAATTCGATGCTATGGATATCTCTGCCATATTCATTGATGGATATACCACCTATGTGTAGCCTTCATAGCTCATTAAACCCTTTTATTTCCCGACCAATAGGACCCACATTAAGGCCTCATTGCCTTAGCCGCAACTTTGGCCACAAACAATTCAAGTAACCCAAATACCAAAGCGTTCGAAAAAAAAAACACACACTTACATGCCACAAGCCCGAAACTAGTTCATTGGGTCTCTCCACCGATCGGCCAGCTGCCCCAGCTGGTTTTCCCTCTGAGCCCGATCTCCTCGAGCTCCGCTGCTCCCTGCGGCTTCGGCTACCTGACCATCGAAATTAAACACAAATTTTTATGTTGAGCCGAAAGATCAATGGAAGGTGGTGGGGGGAAAAGAAATCACGAAGCCAGAAAGAACATAAATTTACATAAAAATCTGGTTTCAGTGCTGAGAGAGTCTCTCTTTTCCTCTGGTGAAGTGAGACTCATAACGGTTGTGTTGATTGGATTATGGAAAGCTTAGGCCCAATGAGAGTGAGTCTGATTGAAGAACAAAGAAGCCGCTTCTGAAGGGATTCTGGTATACAATTTAAGAATTAAAATGAATATTTTTGAGATTTAACAATTTTGATAAACTCTTGTATTATTTTAGCAAAACAAGAGTCTGTTTATTTTAAAAGAATATCTTAATATATTCTTTTATGTTGATATAGATAATTTTTGCTAATTTATTACGAGTTAAAGCCAATCTATCTCCGCAATAAATTGATCAATTACTAGATACATCAACTCTAGTAAAAGTCTCAATTAAATTAAAGAAACCCAAGCTGTGTTTATTATTCATTAGACTGTCTATCCCAGATTGATCTACTCGCCTTGATTGCCGTCCACAAGTTAAATGTTTCTCTAACTGATCCAATTGAAGACTATCAAATTAGATAAATACATTGGCGTCTAAGCGGTTCTCCATTTCATTTAAGCTCTTTCTCTCTCTGTTTCCATCTCTGCTAGCATTTGATCCTCGTTTACTGTCCCAGTTTCTCCTCAGCAACTGCAACTCCACTTCCCTCAGCCGACTGACACCGAAAAACTAACTCAATTTGTAAAAAAAGGGGAAAAACAAAATGCAATTGACCTTCAGGCCAAAAGAAATCAAAGTAAAATAATATTTGGTCATTAGTTGGGCAGGCACAAAAACTGGAAACGTGTTCGAGGCGCCCCTCCCCGCATCGATTTGTTTGGCCAATATAGTGAGCACAAAAACATAAAAAAAAGCAAAAACAAAAGGAAAATTGGCAGCGAAAGAAACACTGAAAATGCTCTCCAGACAAGTGCGCAAGTGAAAGTGCCGCCTTGGCTTCGGTGGAAAATCATGAGCTCGTGTGAAGATAGATGGCCAGTGCGAAATGGAAATGGAAAACTTAAACGGCGGCTCTAAAAGGCAAACAAACCGGCATGCCGCGGCGCACCAGCTGCATTTCCAATCACCAAAATCGAAAACCGGCAGCACAAAAAGTTCACCAAAAATTATGTACCCTGTTTGACTTTTACCATTTGCTCAAGCTCAACTTAGTCATCATCTTAAGGTTTTCGTTTTGATTTTGCTGTTGTTTTTTCCGTCTCTAACTCTGCCTCGGTCTCTGTTGGCCCGGCTAAATGTCGAAGGTGTCATCAATAATGGCTGCAGACCTGGCTGAGCCAACAGCAACCGGTTTGGTCACAGATCGTTCCGTTTTCTCGGTGATATTCGCTTTGCTAGGCACATGTGTGCCTAGAAAATATTTGAATTTTGATCGCGACTGACGCAGCGCTCCGCACTTCTTGCAGCTCGATGCTGTTTTCCTCTCCACATTCGATGGCGATTGCGAAACATACACACAGCTTCGATGCGGATGGAAAAGGTTTTTCGTGTTGGATTGCCCAACTCTTTTGTTCTGGGCTATGGATCATACCATTATGCTGTCGTGATGAGGTGTTCTCTTCTCCGTCAAGTTCGTTGTTTAAGTCTTTTGTTATTTCAAGTGCTAGATGGGAATTATATAAATATTTTCTTGATTTATTATCATTAAAGTATTAATAAAGTAAATGTACTTGAAGAAGTTGAAGGATAAACTATATTTTTTATGAGGATGTTTCATTGAACCTGACCAATCAGCTTTAAGTTCTTTTTGGGGGACATAAAATTAAATTTAAATAAATCAACTTATGAAATAAGATACTAAATCTATACTGGTTAATAAGCTTACCCAATGAATTTCCATTTGCTATCTTGACTTTAATCAACCTTTAAACGGTGTCAGTCATGGGAATTACGAAAACACCAAATGACTTCCCATGCCGCCCATTTTTATGCAAATTGTTTTTGTGAATATTTCGAAACGATTGCCAACACATTCGTTGGGCGTCTGCATAATAGAGACAGACAGAAATATAATCAAAGCCAAATCAATGGCCAATAAACGGTGGACTTTAAATCAAATAACCCCGCGGATCTGCGGATTCGTGGACCTTTCACTCTCTTCGGATCTTTCGCTTATTTACATGCTAAATGGATGTATAAATTATCGTTTTTATTATTTATTAGCCAAGTCGGTATTAGCATAAGGCCAATGCAATCGGTTGCAGTTTGCAGTTTTGAGGAGGAACATAAAAAGTGTTTGCTTACTTTTTTAAGCTCCGAGGCAACGCTCGTGCTTGCACCATTAGCTGTGATTATATAAGCTCAAAGCCAAATATTATTTCAGGGTGTTGACTTCAGAAAGTCTTAAGCTAGCGATTAGAAATTGTGTGTTTCTTATAGTTATATAAACTGAAATTAAATTAAACAAATGATGCCTAAAATATTGGTTATTGTCTTAGCTAATCATGTATTGCTAATTGTAGGCTCTTGCATACACTTAAATATTTAATATTAATGAATCTTCGCCATAGAGCTAATGTGAATACTTATGCTGTTTAACCTTCAATGGATTCACAGATTCACAGATTTCACAGCCAAGCTAATGACAATGCTGTCTGTGGTCTTTGGTTAGGTCAAAGCCTCTCACTCCCACTCCCAGCCACGCCCACGCGGTTGCAGGCCCCCTTCCCGCGGTGTGCGCTTCATTAAGCAGCAAGGTAAATAAATGTTGGCTAAAACTCTATAATTTTTGGCGCCTTTCCGCTGACTGCCACTGAAGTTGACTTTGGCAACTTGGCTTGACTAAACAATGGCTGCTTCGCCCACACAGGCGCACAAATATGTGTGCTGCTGTGTGGACAGGTAGATAAGCAGCGAGCAAACAACAAACAAACACAAAAAACACGGCGAAAAACAGTTAGCTATCGAACAAGTTTGCTGCCTGGCGGCTGCAAGTCGCTTTCTGGGCCAAACCGCATAGCCGACTAATTGCACAAAAAATGCGGCTTGGCTTTTGGCTCTTGAGGCAGCTGCAGCTGCTGCTGCGGCTGCGGCCACAGATTCAACTTTAAACTGGGAAAACTCCGGCGAAAGAAAACAACAACGCATTGCATAATTCATTGCCCTTTTTGCTTATATTATTCTCTAATTATGATTTCTGAGCCCCGAGAGAAATAAAAATAAACAAGAGTTGGCATCGCTATTTTTCTTAATTAGCGCCGAGTGGTGCGTGCAGTCTCAGCTTACTTGCAAATTATTTTAGCTGTTGTTGTGTCTTTTCCTTCAATAAAAGCCGCCAAGACCTGTCTGGGGCTTAAGCCGCTTTTCAATGGCTTTTATTCACTTTTTTTTTTTTCTTTTCGGGGCTTAAGCCTTTTATTCGCATGCAACAGAGTTATCTAATATTTTGTCGGAGTATCGGTGTGTATCTCATTGCAAACGAAACATGTGGCAGGGCGTTTGCCTTCGCGTTTGACTAAATTTTAAGCCGAGATTGAGATTTCTCTCCGAGACAATTTGCGGAAGTTGTTAATGGACTTGGTCTGCGACTGGTCTGTGTGAGTGAGTTGCGTTGGGGTTTTGTATTACAAATGCAGTTAAGAAACACAGCACAATTTCCACTGTGTCAATCAGGTTTGACTTCCAAACAAAAGACTTGGGCAACAAACGTGAAAGTCAAATATGAAAATATATGTACCTTTTAAATAATAAAGATATAGTAAAGATTGTTGCTTAAAAATCTTTTAAGATCGAACAGACCTTCAGGAAGTGTTTGTTTCATATGTTTGTCTCAATTTCCATGCTGTTATTAAGCAATTCCAGGTCAAGCTCTTCACCCCCCAAAAAGATCTTGGCCTCCACCCCAAAACAAGTTCAGTTAGCACGCAAATATTAATCAAAACTGTAACAACTGGCAACTGTACATCTTGTGTTAGCTAGTCTATAATTACTTGGCAATAACGGCAACCTTGCGCCTAGATCTCCGCTTACAAAAGCACTGCAAGGCGACGAGGGGCGAGCCACTCAGACACCGACACCCCCGGGCACCTTTAATAAGACAGACAGACACCCAGACACCCCACACGGACTGAATTTAGCTTCGGATATGAATGAAAAGTCACACACGCACCCACAGACACAATGGCTGGCAAACAAGCTCAGCAATCACAGTCGTGAGGCATGACAACAGCCAGCGGATTAGCCTTAAACTTTCGTGTTAGTCTAAATAATAATACCCAACTCTTGACATTTGTTAAACATTTATTTTTTGAGTACAGCGACCTTAACACATACAGTTTGGATTACTTTAAGGCTCATAGAAGGTGCAATTGGGGTAAATTTATTAGGAGCTACAAATAAAACGTGACTAAGACAGGTGAAAGGGGTGTGAGTGAGGTAGAAACTTGAATAAAACGAGGTATTTATTTTATTTTGTCTTGTTATTGAGAATTTACTTAGTGAAGATTGATTAAATATTAAAAAACAGCTTGTTGTGGCTAAACTTTAATGGTAAAGAGTTCCAATATCAAGTAGAAATAATACATTATGGTTTTTTTAGTGGATATATTCTATAAACAAAACTTTACTCATTGAAGATTAATTAAATATACAAAAGCACCTTGTTGTGGCAAGACATCAACTTCATGTTAAACTCGGTATTTTCCCAATCCCATACTGAATTTCTCCAGCTCCGAAAGTCATCTTACCAAGATTCCATTCTCAACTAGAAATAACACATCAAAGCGAGCATTAGCTTTATTTATGGCTAAGCTTAGTATATGCAAATTCTTTTCTGCAACCTGCGGCTTCGGGCTTCTCGAGGGACTTTCTAAAACCGCAGCAGCCGCAGAAACACGTGCTCGGATCAGCCGGAGACTGAGTCAGCGTGGCATAAATTCGCTAATCGTCTAAGTTTATCGGGTGCGTGTGTGCGAAGGTGTGAATGAGGGAACCGGTTCCTATGATTATTTATGATTATTTTATTTTTCGTCTGTCAGGGCGAGGCCGTAAACTAATTTCCTCTGGATTATTGGATTCCGAATCGACCAAACTGACACTTCTTTTCACTTTTTTCTATTGCAGATTGGTAACAAAACCCAGCGCTTAATTGGGCATTAAATCGGGCCAATATGGACCAACCGACGGCAGCCAATTCGCATTGGCTGGCCGCTTTGCTGTCGTCGCTGCTGCTTTTCAATTTGCTACACACGATCGGAGCGGACGAGGCGTTTTCGTGTCCAAATGGTAAGTTAACCCGCCAGTTGTTAGTTCACATTTTTCCAGCCCAAAAATGAAGTATGAATTGCCAATTGCGTTGGTAACACGTGCACGGCCAGGCGGAGGCAGGTGTGGCAGCCAAAGCCAAAACTTTGCGCATAAATCAAAAGCGAGTATAATTGCAGCCGTGGCAATCGGAAACGGATTTGTTTGGGTGCTTATAAGGGGCGTGCCTGCAGTTGGCAATTATGTGCTTAGGAATTCTTTGTCTCTCGGTCTAAGAACTTATAATTGCATAATTGATTGGCTTTGAACGCAGCGTGGTATGATGGACCACTTCCGCTTGTTAATGTGCCAGAAGAAATGTCGGTGGGAACTTGGGGCTCTGACCCAAATTATCCACTTGTTAATCTTAAAATTGATGAATTGGCTTGAGCATTTTTCGATTTCAACCTTTTAATGTTAATTTCACGCTGCTTTTTCGGTGGCTCGAATAATGGTTGAATGATGACGCTATGAGTTTCCCTTTTTAAGTAAATAGTTTCCTCAATGATAAGCCAAGAAAAGTTTACAATATAGACGGCAGGTCATTAACACGCTTTGATTTTGAAGGCTTAACGAAGTTGAATCTAATCCATCATACTTCAAGAATTTAAAATAGATTATTTCAACGTTATCTCTATCTACCCTCAACCAAATAGGTTCTTTGGTTTGTATTGATCTCCTTTATAAGCCTTAAACGCCAGTATTTAATGTTCAGTGTAGGCTTGGCCATATTTGTGTCATAAACATATCCCATACGTTTGTGCTATAAAAATTCTTAAGCTAATGACAAAATCCAATAAGCAACCTGCTAAACGAGTTAACGCTTGGCAGAACCAACAAAAAAAAAAAAACAAAAAAAAAGCTGGCCACAAACACACATTGGCAAGCTGATAAGTGTGCAGAGAATGTGAATATGACGGAAGTGGTGGCCAGGCCAATCAATCAGTACGCCGTAGTTTTTGCCAGAGTTGTGCTCCTGGTGGGCCTTTCACTTGGCCAGTGCCGCCACCTACAACACCTATAGTACCTCGCGTATATATAGGTAAACTATAACCGTTATAACATATGGCCAAACTCGTTTCTCGTCGCGTCCATTACCATTCTCCCTCGTTCGTAGAATGCTAAGCCATGACAGCATATATAGAGAGTGCGCCATAAGAAGAATTTCCAACTCCAGACTTGGAACGAGATTTCTTAACGGTTTTCCGCTGCAGCAGTTGCTGCTGCTGTTTATTTTTCATATACTTTTTCTTGTCTATTTTTTTATTCACTTGCCCGACTGAGTGACTGACTAAGCTCCTGTCTCTCGATGCCAAGAGGAGTCCATCTTTTAACTAGCTGCAGTGCAGCTTGCTGTGCTGATTAACACTTGTGCCTGCTGGCTCTCGCACACACATATACACGGGCGCTCTCAAACGAGTTCGTTGCCTAAGTCTTTTATTTTTTAAATATTTCTTTTTCACCGCGCTTCGGTTTTCTGTTTTCATATGCAGGTGCCTGCCCGTGTGTCGGCTTGGGACTTGTCTTAGGTGCAGTCGGTTGGGTTTGGTTACACACTCACACTGGGGCTCGAAAAATAGGCCAAACTCTTGCCAGTTATTGCAGTTTTTCCATTTTGCTGTTGCATATTGATCGATGCTAATAAACTGATATCGAAAGATATATGGGCTAAGAATGGGAGACTGTTGTTTACGACATTTTTTGTTTTATGACTCAACTAATGGAATTATGATGCTCAGGTTATAACCTGTCAGTTGTGTCTTCACAGATTTATGGTGATGGTGTTAAGGGGTATCCAAGGCCGCAATTAAAAATAAATACTTTGACGCTTAGGAATTTTGTCCAATGGTATTTATGGGAAATATAGTGTCCATTGGGAAGTGATAGGAATAATGTTAAGATTTATAAACATTTTTAATTTGGATAAATTTAAATGTACAATATATTCGATATTAAGATCGGACTTTTCATCTCGATATATTCCTATATATATTCCGTTGCGACCAATTCCAATACCCTAAGAAATAAAATTTCCTACCCAACTAGAAGCTATACCGCCGCTGGCCATTGACGGCGACTTGGTAGTCGAGTCAGGTCTAACGGTAAAAGCCTCAAATTGATGACGACCAACTGACAAACATACACAACTCACTCCTCACGAAGTCGATCGTGAAGACTTAGAAAAGCAACTTCCACACTTTTGGCCACGCTTGAGTAATCGCCGCCGAGCAGCCAAGAGTTTCGAGCTAATTAAACGGCGAGTTCTTTGCGGCTTCTTCGGCCACGAACCATCCAGCCGTGTACACTGGCAGAAAAATATATAAGCGTTTGATAAACGTTTCTGGGTCGGCAGACACACACTTGGATTAGATTTATGAATGAGCGACACCTAATTTGTAAGGAAGTTGTTTAGGTTTTGTTGTTTTATTTATGATATTGAGGCGCTTGGAAAATCATAAAGCATGAAATGCGCGTGTGCTCAAGTCAAATTAAACAAAATTTTCCACATTTGGTGGCACATGAGTTTGGCCAGGGGAAGCCAGCGTTTTTCCACCTGACTGACCTCTGTGGGAACTGCAAAAGCGAGGGCTATAACAGACCAAATTCAATCAAAGTCAAAGTAATTAGCTAAATAATTAGCAAACAGCATTTCCAAGAAGAACCTTTGAAGCTTTCCACGCACTCACTGAAATTGAGATCTTATTTTCTTGCCAGTTTCTTCTTTTTCGTAGAGATTTAATGGCCAAGATAACGAATTTCTCGGCTGGCAATGGGGTTAATGAAATGAGCACAGTGAAGAAGATTTATTGCCAACCACCGCCGAGTTTTCACTTTTCCCTTCTTATTTTACTTTTCTTTAAGCAGAATAATTACGAGAATTTCGAAATAGCTACCCGAAAACCGGGCATGACATATATTACTTCGAAATATGGGTAATACGTGTGTGTCTAGGCCAGGTAGATACCATCTTCGTTTACGAAATTGAGCTATAAGAGGGGTTAAGCAGGGGAACTGGTATTTTAAAGGTTTTTAATTCTATTTTTACAGCCTCTTTGTTCCAGTTAGTGTAATTAATTCTAAGATATGCATAATTATTTCCATAAAAATTATAATTTCCACATCTTTCCATGGTATTTAAAAATCTGGCTCAGCCCACAAAATGCCAGTTTGTTGCTGCAGTTCATTAGCTACCATTAACTTTGACAAAGAGAATAATAACCAAATAATATATAAGCCCATGTAAAAATCATGCTCACATGCCCATAGATAACTAGATGATTTTTACGTAAGAAATTCTCACATTGCTAATTCGGTATTGTTTCCACAAGATCTCTTCCAATGCTGCAATCTCGGCTGGGCCTGACTGCAAATTAAATATAGACAATGATCACAGACCGGGGCGGAGAGAGGCAGAAAGCGAAGGCACTTGGCCAAGTCACGCAGCAAACATTTGCATAGGTAATGGCGCAAATAAAAAACAGAAACAGGAGAAAAATAAAACTTCCTGGCAAGAATTTCAAATATCTGGCACACAACGCGCAATGGAACCAAAGAAATAGCAACCCAGCGGAGGAGGAGGGCAGTGCGGCAGAGCAACTAAAACCGGCTAACCTTGTCCAGTTGATGTGGTGGCTGCACCCAAGAGCCGAAGACCAAAAGAATTTCCAAAGCCAATTGGCAGTTACGTGGCTTTAATTGCTCGCCGCGAATCGAACGCCGGAGTTCTTGGCTGTCACGGTGACATGGCCAGAAGGTGGAGAATTTATCGCCAACTGAGATAGAAAAGAGATAGGGAAAAGAGAATCTATTAAACGCAATTACTTGGGGCTTCTGCGCTGACTTAGATCCCAATTGAAGCGTGGTAGACAGGCAACTCAGAAGAATCCCCGAAAGAAATCCAGAAATGTTGGAGGCTCTCTCGCCCACGTATGGAAGTGGAACAGCTTACAGTTAGCCGTGGTCTTTATTTTGGCATTGAAGCATGGCTAATACCAAATTGTGCGGTAAATGTGGCACACAAATAAATAAATTCGTACAAATTGTGCGGCCAATAGCGGTCCACTCAGCCAGTTAGGCCAACCACTAAGCCGCAGAAAGAACGTTAACCAACTGTAAATTGGGTGGAATTGGTGCTAAAATCGGTAATGACCACAAGGCTTTGCGGCTGGCTGATGATTTGATTGATTTCTAATGGGAAAAATAATTCAAAGAGAGGAAAACTATGATTCAGATGATGAAAAGGAATATTTTAATAAAAATAAAAAAAAAATTAAATGTTGGATATCTTTAAAATATAATTTAAAATATGTAGTTATCCATATATATTTAAATGAATATGGTTTCAAAACAAGGCAGTGCCTTCTCACCTTAGCTTAAGTTCATGCGAAGGTGAAAAGCCAATTAAGTTGCCAAAAGTCTTACGGTTGTGGCCATTTTTTTAACCTCAAGACAGGCGCAGGGTTCAAGGAAAACGCAACTAATGTCACACATTAGTCAGTCTTGAACTTTTAATTTAAACTTTAAATGCACAATAGTGTCGAAAACCGTGCATTGTTATGTAGAGTAGTGATAGGTAATTAAAGGGGAATTATTAACTTGGAACTGGCAGACTGAATTTCTTTAATGAAAGACTCTTAAGCCAAGAGAGACATTTAGTTGGCTAGGCCTTATCGACAGGATGCAGTTTCCCATCTAATGGAAAGCCCAATGCGATCAAATCGCAGCTCAAATGGACGAGGAAATCGTGAAAGTCACCTTCGGATCAACTCCCAAACGAATATAAAATCTTTAGCGACTTGCGCCGACCCACAGTAAATACCAAATAAAACCAACTACTTGTGACTTTTAAATGCTGGCGCGTGCTTGGGCACTCGTAAAAAGCACAAATTGTTTAAATACTTTTGCTTTTTGTTTTGGTTTCGTGTGTGTGTCGTGTGTATATATCTTGGTCGATTTGATTTTAAATGAAAGCTGTCAATCAAGCTGACTGGAAGGCGGGCCGGGGGCCGTGTCCAAGTTTCGCGCACAACTTTCCCATTTTACCAGGAAAACTCTTGGCATTTGGCGGAAAATGAAAGCGTCACAGCCCAAGTGTTGGCCACATCTTCGGTATCAAATCTCTGTAAGCATAACGACTTAATTATCGGTTCTTGTTCTCACACCGAACACACACACTGAAAGTAATAAATTATGCAAAACTGGTTAAAATGCTGATTGGGGTCACACACAATCTCTCTCTTTTTCCTTCCCAGTTGGTGGCGATACTTAATGATTAAATATATCCAGTTTAATTTTCAGGAAAGCTCTGGGGGAGTCTCATAAGTAGCTTACCCCGAGAAAAGCCTGGAATCTGGCCCAATTACCACTTATAAAATTTAAGTTAAGCTACAGAAAAAGGGGGAATGTATAAATATTTTGTCTACTCTAATGGAAATGCATTTTTCCGTTTTATTTTTAATTATTTAAATATTCTTCTTCCTATCTAAATACATGTTCTTTCCATTTTCCAGGCTGGGAACTGCGCGGCTTAAACTGTTACAAGTATTTCAATATCAAGCACTCGTGGGAGAAAAGCGCCGAACTGTGTCGAAGGTGAGTGGAATCACAACCATAACTATATGATAATTTTCTTAGCCAAGTTAAGATAAGTTTGGTAGAGAGGAAGTGAGCGGGGATTTGGACTGGTTCCGCTCTTTGTCAACGATCAACGATCGAACCGGAGAACCAGAGAACCAGAGAAGGTAACAAAGCAATCAAGATGTAGTTTTTGTTTTTGTTCGATCAGCCAAGCTTGAACAAATGCGCTACCTGTTGTTCTGGGACGGATTGATGGATGGATCGATGGTTGCCAGCTTTATCGGCGGAGAGAGATGTATATGTACTTGATGCCGTTACAGCACCGCATTGCATTTCCGTTGCCGACAGCTAACTGTCAATGCCAAAGTGGGCAGCAAACCGAGCCAAAAAAAAAGGAGCCGCCACCGCTGCTGACCAAGTTTGAAATTGCTTTTCAGCCCGACTGGGCAGGGCCGAATACCATCGATACCTACAGCTTTACCTGGCTGATTCATAATTCCGCCTTTCCGCCTCGACTCTTTTTCCATCTTTCGAGGGAAAAGAAAGTCGCCGAATGCTTCCGGCCAAGTCGTTCCAGGCCTGTTTCTGGTCGACCCAGATACCCAAATACCTGGGCCGCCGCCCAATCACCCGAGCACCTGACCAAGAATCCCCTGGAAACCGAGAGTGTTTTGATAAGGCAGCCCCGGCTCCAGCTCCAGTCCTAATGAACGTGAGAACCGAACCTCGAGCTGACCCTCTTGGCCGGCGGGGTGAAAGTTTCTTCTCCAGTTTTGTTTTTTCGGCGATTCGCTCGATGTACTCGTGTTTCGTTAGCGCCGGACTCAAGATATGTATTAATAAAGTTATTGGCTCCGGCGGAATGTCAATGCCCTACGCAATTTCTCTTTGCCATCGACGGCGTTAAATGGCACTTAAGTATGCTCCGCACATCGTGACTCCGCTGGCCAGGCTATCCTAATGTAATTTACATGCCATAGACCTCGCCCCAGTCACTCAAGTCCAGTGTTCATTCGAATGCCGGCTACGTGGCTAAGACCCGAGTTCAACAAACGTTGGCTGTGTGTCTTCAAACGGACGATTTGCCAAAATGTCGACTGCCAGTGTATTGCTTATATCAACAGAAACAGAGGGCGATTGCGTTGACAGGTGTCGTTACCCATTCACCTGTGAAGTATGGTTTTTTTCTTTGTATTTCCTTTTGGTCTTTTTTTTCGGTGAAATTTCTTTGCTGGCGTGCGCAGCATGCGAAGTGCGGCAGAATCAAGTGAAGACTCTGACAAGGCGTTAACATTTTGAGTTAGCAGAGTTGTTACCATAAAAACATGGCCTTAGGGGAAATTTAAATTTAAGGGAACTACAAATATTGATTCTGAGAATTCCTTTACATACAAATTTTACTAGCTGAATTTGTTCCATTTTTCATTTCTTTCTATACCTTTTACTATCCCATAACAGGGATATAAAGTGCTTTGCCTATTGCAAATTATCACCTGAAAGCGAGACAAGAATTTGCCATGCAAAAATGGCTGGAATCCACAAAGTAACCCGTGAATTTTGGCCAACTAAGAGATATCTTTGGGTGAAAATACTTGAAATACGCGAAAGCGCTAACTACAAGCCCAAACAGATCAGATCTCTTGCGGCTTACCTTAGGCCCGCCCAGGCCATATATAAATACGTATTGTAAATTGCAAAGCCATATATAAAATTTGACTTACGGAGCCGCGTCTGAAGTTTTCACTCTTGTGTGGCACGCAGCACTCGCTGCAGGGAGTGTCTCTCATACATAATTTGCTGTGCCTTTTCGATTTTAGAGTTTTTTTCTTGCGTTTTTTTTTTGCATGCCGCTGCAGCTGCAGCCACGTCCCACGCGGCGAATGCGTAATGTCGCAATGGCTCTGGGCGTAAACTCGTTTTATTTTTGTTTTTCCCGCAGAACTCTGTATTTTGAGATTGAAATCAAAGTGAGTTTAGCGATTGGAAACGAAAGTTTCGCTGGTTACAGAGCGCCTGATTTCCCCTGATCCACATGCAGCCGCATAATTGAGATAGAAGCGCAAAATAGAAAGTAAAGCGCAGCTGCATAATTGGAGTTCCATTACGCCCGGCAGCGGAAGCTTGGCCAAGAGCAGCTCACTAAACGCCCATATCCTCTGGGGAGCAATAACAAATGATAATTAAAAATTCCACATAAACTCAGTTGCTTTTCGGTGTAAATATTATTGCACTTTGCTTTTCCAAAACTAATTTCTTCATTTCCTCTTACTCCTCCATAGATACGGCGCCGAACTGGTGGCCATTGACAGCTATGCGGAGAACAACGACACCCTGTCGATTGCCCGAGCCAGCGATCCCAATCAGCGCGGCTCGGACAAGTACTGGCTGGGCCTGGCCTCCCTGGACGACCTGAGGACAAACACGCTTGAATCTGCCTCGGGAGCTCTGATCTCGCAGTACTCCGGCTACTGGTCGCTGCACCAGCCCAACTCCGATTCCGGTGAGTGTGTGGCCGCTGGCTTCGGCGGCAAGTCACAAAGCTGGGATCTGGGAACCTGTGAGTCCCTCCTGCCTTTCATGTGCCGCGCCCAGGCCTGTCCCCAGGGAGCCCTGCACTGCGCCAATGGCAAGTGCATTAACCAGGCCTTCAAGTGCGACGGCAGCGACGACTGCGGCGATGGCACCGATGAGCTAGACTGCCCGGCCCAATGCCACTACCACATGCAATCTGGCGGAGATGTGATCGAGACGCCAAACTATCCGCACAAGTACGGAGCTCTAAGCAAATGCAAGTGGACTCTGGAGGGACCACTGGGCAGCAACATTATCCTGCAGTTCCAGGACTTCGAGACGGAGAAAACCTTTGACACCGTCCAGATCCTCGTCGGCGGCCGCACCGAGGACAAGTCCGTGTCGCTGGCCACGCTCAGCGGCAAGCAGGACCTGACCACGCAGCCCTTCGTGTCCGCCTCCAACTTCATGATCGTCAAGTTCACCACCGATGGCAGTGTGGAGCGCAAGGGCTTTCGGGCCACCTGGAAGACGGAGGCCAAGAACTGCGGCGGCACCCTGAAGGCCACTCTACAGCGCCAGATCCTGACCAGCCCCAACTACCCAAAGCAGTATCCCGGCGGCCTGGAGTGCCTGTACGTGATCAAGGCCCAGCCTGGCCGCATTATTTCCATTGAGGTGGACGACCTGGACTTGGCCGAGGGACGCGACTACCTGATGATCCGCGACGGAGACTCCCCCATGAGCCGCACCATCGCCAAGCTGACCGGCAAGACGATCCAGAACGAACGCGTTATCATCTCCACAGGCAACGCTTTGTATCTGTACTTTAAGTCCAGCCTGGGTGAAGCCGGCAAGGGCTTCAGTCTGCGTTATATTCAGGGATGCAAGGCCACAATCACGGCCAGAAACGGCACTGTTACCTCGCCCGCTTTTGGCCTGGCGGATTACCCCAAGAACCAGGAGTGCTACTTCACCATTCGCAACAATGCCCGAGCTCCGCTCTCCCTGAAGTTCGATAAGTTCACCGTCCACAAGAGCGACAATGTCCAGGTCTTTGATGGATCATCCACTTCTGGTCTGCGCCTGCACTCGGGCAATGGCTTCACTGGCACGGCGGCCCCCAAGCTTACCTTGACCGCCTCCTCGGGCGAGATGCTCATTAAGTTTACCTCGGATGCTTTGCACAATGCTGCGGGGTAGGTTATTCATGATTCTATAGAAAGATTTAGGGACTAATCTCTGTTCTCTTGCCCCCTAGATGGTCGGCCACTTTCTCGGCTGATTGCCCGGAACTGCAGCCCGGCATCGGAGCCTTGGCCTCCAGTCGCGACACCGCTTTCGGTACGCTGGTCAGCTTCACATGTCCCATTGGACAGGAGTTTGCCACCGGCAAGACGCGTCTGGTTACGGAATGCCTGCGCGGTGGCAACTGGAGTGTCTCCTACATACCCAAGTGTCAGGGTGAGTATCTAGAAGGTTCTCCGCAGGAAACTAGTTACTGATTCCACTCTCTTCCTTTTTCCACAGAGGTCTACTGCGGTCCTGTGCCACAGATCGACAACGGCTTCTCCATTGGCTCCTCGAATGTGACTTATCGTGGCATCGCCATGTACCAGTGCTACGCTGGCTTCGCTTTCGCCTCCGGTGCCCCAATCGAAAAGATCTCGTGTTTGCCAGATGGTCGTTGGGAGCGCCAGCCCCACTGCATGGCCTCTCAGTGCGCCGCCCTTGTGGAGGTGCCCCACGCCAATGTGACGCTGCTTAATGGAGGCGGACGCAGCTACGGCACCATTGTCCAATACGAGTGTGAGCCGGGCTACGAGCGTAACGGCCACCCGGTGCTCACCTGCATGTCCAACGGCACCTGGAGCGGCGATGTGCCGCGTTGCACCCGCAAGCGGTGCTACGAATTCCCGGAGATCGCCAACGGTTTTGTGGTGGACGCTACTCGCTCCTACCTGTACGGCGACGAGGCCAGGGTGCAGTGCTTCAAGGGCTACAAGCTGATCGGCAGCAACATCATGCGCTGTAGCGAGGCCCAGAAGTTCGAGCAGCCACCCACCTGCGAGGACATCAACGAGTGCAGTTCCTCCCAGTGCGACCTGACCACCACCGAGTGCCAGAACACGAACGGCTCCTTCCACTGCCAGTGCCGGTCGGGATTCACGGCCACCACCGAGTGCCGGCCCGTAGGCGACCTTGGGCTGGGCAACGGCGGTATTCCCGATGACAGCATCAGCACCTCGGTTAGCGAGCCCGGCTATAGCAAGACCCAGGTGCGCCTGAACACGAACGGCTGGTGCGGCGGCTCCTCGGAGCCCGGTGCCAACTGGATTTTGATCGACCTGAAGGCACCCACTATTCTGCGTGGCTTCCGCACCATGTCGGTGCAAAGACCCGACGGAAACGTAGCCTTCAGCTCGGCGGTGCGTCTCCAGTACTCCAACGATCTGACCGATGTGTTCAAGGACTACGCCAATCCTGATGGCACTGCCGTTGAGTTCCGAATCCTGGAACCCACCCTGTCCATCCTGAACCTGCCCCTGCCCATCGAAGCACGCTATATCCGCTTCCGCATCCAGGACTATGTGGGTGCTCCTTGCCTACGTATGGATCTGATGGGCTGCACCCGCCTGGACTGTGTGGACATCAACGAGTGCAGCAAGAATAACGGCGGCTGCGACCAAAAGTGCATCAACTCCCCCGGAGGCTATGCCTGCGGCTGCAACACCGGCTACCAGCTGTACACCTCCAACGGAACGGCTGGCTACCACATTGAGCGCTCGGAGACCGGAGAACGCGACGGCGATAGCTACCAGCGCAACAAGACCTGCGTTCCCGTGATGTGCCCAGAGCTCGAGGCCCCGGAGAACGGACAACTGCTGAGCGATCGCAACGACTACCACTTTGGTGATGTGGTGCGCTTCCAGTGCCACTTTGGGTACATCATGAGCGGCAGCTCGGCGGCCCTGTGCCTGTCCAGCGGCCAGTGGAACGCCAGCGTGCCCGAGTGTAATTGTAAGTAGCAGGGAATACATCTTGTCCTCTTATTTTTCTATATTCTCTGATTTCCTTTTCCAGATGCCAAGTGCGTCTCCCTGCCCGACGACAAGCTGGAGGGTCTGACTGTAGCCCGTCCCGATCCCGAGTCCGTTCTGGTGCCCTTCCGCGACAACGTGACCATCACTTGCGGCTCGGCCGGTCGCCAACTGAGAGCCACCGCCTCCTCAGGATTCCGGCAGTGCGTGTATGACCCTAAGCCTGGTCTGCCCGACTACTGGCTCTCGGGAATGCAGCCCTCGTGCCCGCGGGTGGATTGCTACTCGCCCATGCCCACACCCGGAGCCGAATATGGCCAGTTCGTCGATACGCGCTTCCAGAGCAGCTTCTTCTTCGGTTGCCAAAACACCTTTAAGCTGGCCGGACAGACTGGACGCCACGACAACGTGGTCCGTTGCGGAGCCGACGGCATCTGGGACTTTGGCGATCTGCGCTGCGAGGGACCCGTCTGCGAGGATCCTGGCCGTCCGGCCGATGGTCGCCAGATTGCCCGCAGCTACGAACAGAGCTCGGAGGTCTACTTCGGCTGCAATCGACCCGGCTACATCCTGATCAACCCGCGACCCATTACCTGCATCCGGGAGCCAGAGTGCAAGGTGATCAAGCCTCTGGGCCTGAGCTCCGGCCGAATTCCCGACTCGGCCATTAACGCTACTTCGGAGCGACCCAACTACGAGGCGAAGAACATCCGCCTCAACTCGGCCACCGGCTGGTGCGGCAAGCAGGAGGCGTTCACCTACGTGAGCGTGGACCTGGGACAGATCTACCGTGTCAAGGCCATCCTGGTCAAGGGTGTGGTCACCAACGACATTGTGGGTCGCCCCACGGAGATCCGCTTCTTCTACAAGCAGGCCGAGAGCGAGAACTACGTGGTGTATTTCCCCAACTTCAACCTGACCATGCGCGATCCCGGCAACTACGGCGAGCTGGCCATGATCACGCTGCCCAAGTACGTGCAGGCCCGCTTCGTCATCCTGGGCATCGTTAGCTACATGGACAATGCCTGCCTCAAGTTCGAGCTGATGGGTTGCGATGAGCCGAAACAGGAGCCCCTGCTGGGCTACGACTACGGCTACTCGCCCTGCGTGGACAACGAGCCGCCGATCTTCCAGAACTGCCCCCAGCAGCCGATCGTGGTGCGTCGCGATGAGAACGGCGGTGTGCTGCCCGTGAACTTCACCGAGCCCACGGCCGTAGATAACTCCGGATCGATTGCCCGACTGGAGATCAAGCCGCAGAACTTCCGCACTCCCAGCTACATCTTCAAGGACACGGTGGTCAAGTACGTGGCCTTCGACTACGACGGAAACGTGGCCATCTGTGAAATCAATATCACGGTTCCGGACGTCACGCCGCCTCTGCTGCAGTGCCCCCAGAGCTACGTGATCGAGTTGGTGGATCGCCAGGACAGCTACACCGTAAACTTCAATGACACCCGGAAGCGGATCAAGACCTCCGACGATACCGGCGAGGTGAAGCTTCAGTTCAAGCCCGAGAGTGCCACCATCAAAATCGGAAACTTTGAGAACGTAACGGTTACGGCCACGGACAAGTACAACAACCGGGCCTCCTGCCATTTCCAGGTCTCTGTGAAGGCCTCGCCTTGCGTGGACTGGGAGCTACAGCCGCCGGCTAATGGTGCCATCAACTGCCTGCCGGGCGACCGGGGCATCGAGTGCATTGCCACCTGTAAGCCAGGCTTCCGCTTCACCGACGGCGAACCGCTGAAGACCTTCTCATGCGAGACATCGCGTCTGTGGCGCCCCACTTCCGTGGTTCCCGACTGTGTCTCGGAGAACACGGAGCAGGCCGCCTACCACGTGACTGCCACCATCACCTACCGTGCCAATGGAGCCGTTGCTCAATCCTGCCTGGGTCAGTACCAGGATGTTCTCGCCCAGCACTACTCCGGCCTGAATCAGTTGCTCTCGCAGCGCTGCTCGGCGGTGAACGTGAACATGAACGTTACCTTTGTCAAGTCGGTGCCCATGCTGCTGGAGGAGAACGTGGTCAAGATGGACTTCATCCTCTCCATCCTGCCGGCAGTGCGCCAGCCGCAGCTGTATGACCTGTGCGGATCCACCCTGAACCTGATCTTCGACCTGAGCGTCCCCTATGCGAGTGCCGTGATCGATGACCTGCTGAACATCGCCAACATCGGCAATCAGTGTCCACCGCTGCGGGCCCTCAAGTCTCAGATCACCCGCGGCTTCAACTGCAACGTGGGCGAGGTGCTCAACATGGACACCAGCGACGTGCCCCGTTGCCTCCACTGTCCCGCCGGTACCTATGTGTCCGAGGGCCAAAACAGCTGCACTTACTGCCCTCGCGGCTTCTACCAGAACAGGGACCGCCAGGGCACCTGCCTTCGCTGCCCGGCCGGCACCTACACCAAGGAGGAGGGAACCAAGCTTCTGGCGGACTGTGTACCGGTCTGCGGCTATGGCACCTACTCTCCCACTGGCCTGGTGCCGTGCCTGGAGTGCCCACGCAACTCCTTCACCGCAGAGCCCCCAACGGGAGGCTTCAAGGACTGCCAGGCCTGTCCGGCCCAGAGCTTCACCTACCAGCCAGCCGCCGCCAATAGGGATTTGTGTCGCGCCAAGTGTGCGCCTGGAACCTACTCCGCCACCGGACTGGCACCCTGCTCGCCCTGCCCGCTGCATCACTACCAAGGAGCCGCTGGAGCGCAGAGCTGTAACGAGTGTCCAAGCAACATGAGGACCGATGCCGCCGGCTCCAAGGGACGGGAACAGTGTAAGCCAGTGGTGTGCGGGGAGGGAGCCTGCCAGCACGGAGGACTTTGCGTGCCCATGGGCCACGACATCCAGTGCTTCTGTCCCGCCGGCTTCTCCGGACGGCGCTGCGAACAGGACATCGACGAGTGCGCCTCGCAGCCCTGCTACAACGGCGGCCAGTGTAAGGATCTGCCCCAGGGCTACCGCTGCGAGTGCCCGGCGGGCTACTCCGGCATAAACTGCCAGGAGGAGGCCAGCGACTGCGGCACCGACACCTGTCCTGCTCGGGCCATGTGTAAGAACGAGCCCGGATTCAAGAATGTAACTTGCCTGTGTCGCAGCGGCTATACTGGGGATCAGTGCGACGTGACCATCGATCCCTGCACCGCGAACGGTAATCCTTGCGGCAATGGAGCCAGCTGCCAAGCTCTGCAACAGGGTCGCTACAAGTGTGAGTGCCTGCCGGGTTGGGAAGGCATCCACTGTGAGCTGAACATCAATGACTGCTCCGAGAATCCCTGCCTGCTGGGCGCCAACTGTACGGATCTGGTCAACGACTTCCAGTGCTCGTGTCCCCCAGGATTCACGGGCAAGCGTTGTGAGCAGAAGATCGACCTTTGCCTGTCGGAGCCATGTAAGCACGGCACCTGCGTGGACCGGCTCTTCGACCACGAGTGCGTCTGCCATCCTGGATGGACGGGCGGCGCCTGCGACATCAACATAGACGACTGCGAGGCGCGTCCCTGCGCCAACGAAGGCACCTGCGTGGACCTGGTGGACGGCTACAGCTGCAACTGTGAGCCGGGATACACGGGCAAGAACTGCCAGCACACCATCGACGACTGTGCCTCCAATCCTTGCCAGCACGGAGCCACCTGCGTGGACCAGCTGGACGGCTTCAGCTGTAAATGCCGACCTGGCTTTGTTGGCCTTTCCTGCGAGGCGGAGATCGACGAGTGCCTGAGCGACCCCTGTAACCCGGTGGGCACAGAGCGCTGCCTGGACCAGGACAACAAGTTCGAGTGCGTGTGCCGTGACGGATTCAAGGGCCAGCTTTGTGAAACGGACATCGATGACTGCGAGGCGCAGCCCTGCCTGAACAATGGTCTTTGCCGGGATCGTGTCGGCGGCTTCGAGTGCGGATGCGAGCCAGGTTGGAGCGGAATGCGTTGTGAGCAGCAGGTGACCACCTGTAACGTTCAGGCACCGTGCCAGAACGACGCCAGCTGCATCGACCTATTCCAGGACTACTTCTGCGTCTGCCCCAGCGGCACCGATGGCAAAAACTGCGAGACTGCGCCGGAGCGCTGCATCGGCGATCCCTGCATGCACGGCGGCAAGTGCCAGGACTTTGGCTCCGGCCTCAACTGTAGCTGTCCGGCGGACTACTCGGGCATTGGTTGCCAGTACGAGTACGATGCTTGTGAGGAGCAGGTCTGCCAGAACGGAGCCACCTGCCTGGACAACGGTGCCGGCTACAGTTGCCAGTGTCCGCCTGGTTTCACCGGCCGCAACTGCGAACAGGACATCGCCGACTGCAAGGACAACTCGTGTCCGCCGGGCGCCACCTGCGTGGACCTGACCAATGGCTTCTACTGCCAGTGCCCCTTCAATATGACCGGTGACGATTGCCGGAAGGCCATCCAGGTGGACTACGACTTGTACTTTAGCGACCCATCGCGTTCCACGGCCGCCCAGGTGGTGCCCTTCCCTACGGGCGAGGCCAACAGTCTGACGGTGGCCATGTGGGTACAGTTTGCCCAGAAGGACGACCCCGGCATCTTCTTCACGCTGTATGGCGTAGAGTCCGCCCGCATAACCCAGCGCCGTCGCATGCTGCTCCAGGCCCACTCCAGCGGTGTCCAAGTGTCGCTCTTCGAGGATCAGTCGGACGCCTTCCTGAGCTTCGGCGAGTACACCTCCGTGAACGACGGCCAGTGGCATCACGTGGCCGTGGTCTGGGACGGCATCTCCGGACAGTTGCAGCTGATCACCGAAGGACTGATTGCCAGCAAGATGGAGTACGGAGCAGGTGGCTCCCTGCCATCGCATCTCTGGGCCGTATTGGGACGCCCTCAGCCATACGGCCTGAGCCATGAGCTGGCCTACTCAGATGCCGGCTTCCAAGGAACCGTGACCAAGGCCCAGGTGTGGGCCCGAGCCCTAGACATCACCTCTGAGATCCAGAAGCAGGTTCGCGACTGCCGATCGGAGCCAGTTCTCTATCCTGGCTTGATCCTCAACTGGGCGGGCTACGAGGTGACCTCTGGCGGAGTGGAGCGCAACGTTCCCTCGCTCTGTGGACAACGCAAGTGCCCTGTAGGCTATACGGGACCCAACTGCCAGCAACTGGTGGTGGACAAGGAGCCACCAGTGGTCGAGCATTGTCCCGGCGATCTGTGGGTTATTGCCAAGAACGGATCGGCGGTTGTTAACTGGGACGAGCCGCACTTTAGCGACAATATCGGTGTGACTAAGATCTACGAGCGCAACGGACACCGATCCGGCACCACGCTCCTTTGGGGAACCTACGACATCACCTACATCGCATCGGATGCCGCCGGAAACACTGCCTCCTGCAGCTTCAAGGTGTCGCTGTTGAGTAAGTTTTCCGACTGGTAAATCTACTTTACTCCTTCTAATGGTAATTATTTATTTCAGCCGACTTCTGCCCACCTCTGGCTGATCCCGTTGGTGGCTCACAGGTGTGCAAGGATTGGGGAGCCGGAGGTCAGTTCAAGGTCTGCGAGATCGCCTGTAATGCCGGCCTGCGCTTCTCGGAGCAGGTGCCTGAGTTCTATACCTGCGGAGCCGAGGGCTTCTGGCGACCCACTCGCGAACCCTCGACACCTCTGGTCTACCCATCGTGCTCACCCTCGAAGCCCGCCCAGCGGGTGTTCCGCATCAAGATGCTCTTCCCCTCGGACGTGCTGTGTAACAAGGCTGGTCAGGCGGTGCTTCGCCAGAAGGTGACCAACTCCGTGAATGGCCTGAACCGCGACTGGAACTTCTGCTCGTACGCCATTGAAGGAACCAGGTGGGTGTTACATCTAGTCCAGTCTGGAATGACGTACTTAATGTCGCGTGCTTTGGATATTTTCAGGGAGTGCAAGGACATCCAGATCGACGTCAAGTGTGATCACTACCGAGCTGCCCAGAACAACCGAGTGCGTCGCCAGGCCAAGGATGGCGGTGTCTATGTAATGGAGGCCGAACTGCCAGTGGTCAAGTAAGTAGAGGCATGCCATGGGGGGAAGAGTGAAGCCACCGGTCTAGCATGTCCTGATCTCGTGCTCCCGAGACTTGTTCTCGCACTCGTACTCGTACTCTGTGTATATGTCATATGTGTTTTGTGTGTTCGTTAACCCAATTTGCAGCGAGGAGGATGACGACCTGGCTCTGACGGGTCGCCAGGGACGCCAGCAAACCGGCGGCGACACGTACACCCTGGAGATAGCCTTCCCGGCTGTAAAGTATGTTCAGCACTCGCTAGTGCGATCAGCTAAAGCTAACTGCACCCCGTTGTTTGCCTCGACCCAGCATCTGCTCTGCACCCAGTACTACCAACTACCAACCAAAGCAATCTCTCAGTCTCTCAGTCTAATCCAACATCCATCCACTCCAACCCACCCATCGCCGTGCCCTCCACTCGTTCCCATGCTAACCCCATCTTAAATGTTAAAAGCGTTCTAACCATAACTAAATGCCTGACCTTTGATGGCCGGAAGGGATTTGCGAGTGTGTGTCACATAAAAGAATATAATCATTCGAGGGAAAGTTTTAGAAAAATAATGGTGAAGGCTTGGAATGGAATTTTAATATTTTTAAATTTTTTACTACAAATTTTGTATTAAAAAACTTAAAGCTAAAGCATTTATGCGACACACGAATTGTAAATCTGGAAATGGCCATTGGAGCACCTAATTATTAATCTTACGTAAGAAGTAACCCCATTGGAACCCAACTAACCATCTCGGCTTCTCTTCCTCTGCAGCGATCCCGTGGTGCACACCTCGACCGGCGAGCGCTCCAGCGTCAAGCAGCTGCTCGAGAAACTCATCCTTGAGGACGACCAGTTCGCCGTTCAGGAGATCCTGCCTAACACCGTGCCGGATCCAGCCTCGCTGGAACTGGGCTCCGAATACGCTTGTCCCGTCGGCCAGGTGGTGATGATTCCCGACTGCGTGCCCTGTGCCATCGGCACCTTCTACGACAGTGCCAACAAGACCTGCATCGCCTGTGCCCGCGGCTCCTACCAATCCGAAGCTGGACAGCAGCAGTGCAGCAAGTGTCCGGTGATTGCCGGCCGGCCCGGAGTCACAGCTGGACCCGGTGCCCGCTCGGCGGCGGACTGCAAGGAGCGCTGCCCGGCCGGCAAGTACTTTGACGCCGAGACGGGCCTGTGCCGCTCCTGCGGCCATGGCTTCTACCAAGCGAACGAGGGTGCCTTTAGCTGCGAGCTCTGCGGCCTGGGCCAGACGACGCGCTCCACGGAGGCCACCTCGCGCAAGGAGTGCCGCGACGAGTGCAGCTCCGGCCAGCAGCTGGGCGCCGACGGACGCTGCGAGCCCTGCCCGCGCGGTACCTACCGCCTCCAGGGCGTCCAGCCCTCGTGCGCCGCCTGTCCGCTGGGCAGGACCACGCCCAAGGTGGGCGCCAGCTCCGTGGAGGAGTGCACCCTGCCCGTGTGCTCGCCCGGAACTTATCTGAACGCCACGATGAACATGTGCATCGAGTGCCGCAAGGGCTTCTACCAGTCGGAGTCCCAGCAGACCGCCTGCCTGCAGTGTCCGCCGAACCACAGCACCAAGATCACCGGGGCCACCTCGAAGAGCGAGTGCACGAATCCGTGCGAGCACATTGCCGAGGGCAAGCCACATTGCGATGCCAATGCCTACTGCATCATGGTGCCAGAAACGTCTGACTTCAAGTGCGAGTGCAAGCCCGGATTCAACGGCACGGGCATGGCCTGCACGGATGTCTGCGACGGCTACTGCGAAAACTCGGGTGCCTGCGTCAAGGATCTGAAGGGCACACCCTCGTGCCGCTGCGTCGGATCCTTCACTGGACCCCACTGCGCCGAGCGCTCTGAGTTTGCCTACATTGCCGGCGGTATCGCCGGTGCCGTGATCTTCATCATCATCATCGTCCTGCTCATCTGGATGATCTGCGTGCGCTCCACCAAGCGGCGCGACCCCAAGAAGATGCTGACCCCGGCCATCGACCAGACCGGATCCCAGGTGAACTTCTACTATGGCGCCCACACGCCCTATGCGGAGTCCATTGCGCCCTCGCACCACAGCACCTACGCCCATTACTACGACGACGAGGAGGACGGCTGGGAGATGCCAAACTTTTACAACGAGACGTACATGAAGGATGGTAAGTGACGTTGATGGGGAGATTGGGTTGCCATCTGGTAAAGCATTGAACGTAGTTAGATTTCGAGGTTCTGCTTTATATCTGAGATTGGATTAGAAACCAGAGGGTCTGTCTTAGGTCATTAAAAAAGGGATAATCTTAGAAAAACTTTATCTTCAAAAAATGTCTGAAGATCCATTTCTTGCTTGATTTTATGGGAGGAAGGCTCTACTTACTTTTCCATGTTGTACTTTCCAGATAAGATATAATTTAAAACTGGAATAAGTCATACATTTAAATCATTTAAATAAGGGAAAACCTTGCATTTTATGAAATCTATGTTTGTTTTTGATTTCTGATAAATTTTTTTTTAAATTCCAAATTACAAATAGTAAAACAGATCTTTCAGAGGCACCTAGGCACTGATCAGTTAAATCGTATGGAGAAATTCAAATTCCTTTTCCACAAAGTTTTAATTTAATAATACAAAGAACAACCGTGGATATCACTAAATTAGATGACTTTATAAGTGTAATTTTTATTTTAAAAAATACTTAAATAATTCTAACCTTTAAACCCATTTCTAGGTCTGCATGGCGGCAAGATGAGCACGCTGGCCAGGTCCAATGCCTCGCTCTACGGAACTAAAGAAGACTTATACGACCGACTGAAACGTCACGCCTATCCGGGCAAGAAGGGTAAGACCATCCAGCACATCCTCTCTGCCTCTAAATATTAACAAGACCCCTGATTTGACTATTTCAGAGAAGAGTGATAGTGATAGCGAAGTGCAGTAAAGAAGGATGAATTACAAGAATAACCAAGCTGCTTTAATGTAAAATGTGGTCATAAATAAAGAATGGAAAGCGGAGGACAAAGGAGGAGCAGCAAAGCACTGTCAGCACAGTGTTCCCAGCACACTGCCCCACAAATACTCACTGGAGAGCCTTGCATTGAATCGACGTAATGGTCTCGCGACACGATTTCGATCCATCTTCAGTCCCAAATATCTCGGATATTACGTGGCTTAATGCAAGGCTACGAGAGCTCCTTCAGAACGCGACGAAACGTATAGAGAAGAGAAAGCTTAAATTAGTAACTCCCATATGTGCTCTTTAGGTATGCAAACTAAATGAAATTAAGTCGAACTTATGCGTAATATAATGAATGAAAAACATTGTTTTAATCTTAAGTATTATTTACCTAAACAAGTAATCGAAATTGCAATACACACTATATATATATGCTATATGTAAACCTTATATAAACATAGATTTTTCCAACCACACATCAATTGTTCGCGAGTGCTGTTGAAAGCAAATCAAATATAGTCGTTATTGTGTAATTTAATAAAAGCAATTTAATTATTATGTATGACAATTATTTTAGAACTCTCTTGTAAAAAATAAAAAAAACAAACGAATCTAATTAAAAACAAGAGTGATTTCTTTATTTAATCTTGGAAGTGTCTTACAAAGACCTGACCCCGTCGGCGCCTGGTCGCAGCATCCTTGTGTTGTTGCAGCTTTTCCGCGTACTTCGGCAACGGCATCCCGGTGGCTCTCTGGTTACGTTTTAGATAGCGCATTGTTGCGTCCACGTTGAGCAGGACCTTGGTATTCACACGAAAGCTTCGGTTGCGCAGCAAAGAGAAGTGATCGGTGGCGTGACCAGCGAAGGCCAGGATCAGCAGGGACAGTGGCACCGTCACGCAGCCCACCCAGAAGCCCTCGAACCCTTCTGACAGAAGACCCGTGCTAATCAGGAATATTTTGGTCAGCAGGTGGATGAGGCGCTCCACCGGCATCCAGATGACGTTGATGCCCAACTCCAGCAAGATGAGCGCCATTGTCATTTCGCAGAACCGTTGGAGCACGACCGACATTACTTTCAAGCTCTGGGGTAAAAGTCTATTATCATAGATCAGATCCAGCAGGGCAATGGCCACCAAGATAGACGGTAACTGTGGTCCCAGCAACTTGGACCGGTCGGGCGGCAACACCCAATTGTGCACCAGGTGAATTAGGCCAGCAGCGCAGACACACGCCAAATATGTCATTATAATATTTATAAAAAGATCCACAAAACACAATTTCGTTGGCCGTACAAGTTTTTGCATAAAAAGGGAAATGCTATTTATATATGAGAAAATTTTGAATATTTTTAAAAGTCTGATTTGCCACAGGTTACTGAAAAATGTCAAAACAATAAATGTCAAAACAGATATTTTATACGAATTTGAGATAGAAAAATTATTTAGTTTATATTTATTAAACCTCAGTTAGAGATTGGCAAGAACTACCAGAGTTTCATATTTAATTGTCAGATCTTGAGTTTATTAGCTTTAGTTGCTGTAATTACTCTAATACCTATCTCAGAGTTAAAGGCGCAAATTTTGAAATTCCATTAATCGATTTTGTACACTGCTTGCGATTGCAACCACTGCTTGTTCCATGAGGAACATGGCTAAACATCATTAACTATTCGATCACCTCAGTTATCGGCGCTTAAATTGAATAACAAACTAAAAACGTAAAATCATATATATTTATTGGTTTTGAAATTCTTTATTGATTTTTATTAAATTTATGGCAACTCTGTGCCAATGTATCGAGCGATTTTGAAGAGCCTTGCACGATGTGTACGAAGGAATCTGAGTCGAATCGGTGATAGGTACTTGCATTCGGTGTAATTTCCAATTTACGCAACGGTGGCCCTAGGCCTTGCGCGACATGTATATCAAGCCGGCAGCAAAGCCACAAAATAGTATTGGACAGGCCAGGTGTAACATCTTGCCGGAGAGGAGGCGCCACACCAGGGAAACTGTCGCCTTGTTGAGTCCCTGCGAGGACACATCCGTCCCATCCTCGTCCTCGCCATCGTTCAGCTCCCCATCCTCGTCGGTCGAGGCTTCCGTTCCCGTGGCAGTGTCAGAAGTCAGACTTGTTTCAGGCACTGACTCAGTTTCCCCCTCGGCGTCCTTGTCCTCTGCCGATGAGTCCTGCGTGTCCGGCTCAGGCTCCACTATATTGGCCTCTACTCCGATTTGGAGCAGCCGGCGGAGCAGCTCAACGTTGCTGGCGTTCCGGAGCAGATCTTCCAAGCTAATTATGTTGCGATTGCTGTCCAAGAGGTCTTCCATGTGGCTATTTGTTTGCGAGGGCTGGGTGACTAGCCCGCTCTCAGAGGTGGTGGCCAGGTCCAGGTCCCCAATCTCTGGCTCTGGCTCGCTCAGCAAGTTCTGGCTCACAGCATCTGTTTGTTCCACGGAAGTTCCGTTCAATGCATCTACGAGCTCCTCGGGCGTCACCTGCTCCTGAGCTTGATTAACATTGGCAAAAGCTTGCTGAAGATGCGCTTCCACAGAGCCCCTGGAAGGTTCCTCAAGTACGATCTGTGGGAACCTCTCCTCAGAACCCTGGGGGATAGGCTTTAAGAGATCCTTTTCAGGCTCAGGTTCCTCCAACTGCGTTAGTTTCTTGAGCATCTGTTGATTGTCTTGGGCCACTTTATTAGTGGTCGTACCAACAAGAGGATCCTCCTGCTCACATTTTTCCACGTTGATCTGAGCTCCGCCCGGAGACAGTTTCTGTGCCGAAGCCTGTGGTTTCTGGCTAGCCTCGGAGGCTGCTAGTGGGGCCTCCACTTGAGCAGTTGCCTCGATTTCCTGGACATCGTCCGACGCCTGTTTCTGTGCCGATCCCTGTTCAGTTTCATCGGCCAGTGCAACTAGTAGTGCCTCAATGGGAGCCGACTTGTCCTCGTTGGCCTGGAGGTCATCTAAATCTCGTTTCGGCTCCACGTCGCTAGAGAGTGACGTCTGGTCAAACTTGGATGAATCTAGCTGGTCCAACTTCGCGTACTCCTTGTCAGCCAACGCCACTTCAGCCTCCATTTCGGCGACGACGCGCTGAAGCTCCTTCAGGGTTTGCTCCTCGGCCAGTTTCAGTTCCATTTCGCTTCGACTTGATGGAACGGGGGCGGGTATGGGTGGCATGGCGGTTGCCTCCGCATCGGACATCGAAGAGTCCATCTGGATGCCAGAGTCATTGGCCGACTGCTGACGAGTTCTGTTAACGTCGAGGACACTGGTGTATTTGCGGCTGCTTATCTTAAAGGTGCTGGAGCTGGAGCCGAGAGAAATGGGCCCTGGAATCTTGGTCTGGCTCCTGATTGAGCTGGCGGCCCCGCGACTCACAGCCCCCGCCGATGACACGGACGGCAGTGAGTCTGTGTCTACATTCGTGTTGGAATTATCTGTTTCACGTTCTTCCGAATTTTTCACATTCTTAATGTTCACTTTCTCACGTAACTCCTCCTGAGATGGAGTCGCTGGCACATTACGGTTGGCCATCGTTGGTTCCTAGACGCTTGAAAGGGTTCCGATCAATTTGGATAGCGCCTTCAGGTGACTCTGAGTCTCTGCTCTTACTTACCCTTAACAATTTATAGCAAGACTGAACCGAATTTTAATATATATGTCGGCTAGCTCGACAACTGTGTTTACGATGGTTCGGTTTGTATATATACCTTTTCAGCAACTGAACCTTTCCCTAGTCTGAAATATGTTCCTACGCTAATGAGATGTGCGAGTAGAATAAAGTTCACGGGCAACATTGGGTTTGACTTTGGCAATGCATTTTTCAGGGCCTACTAGAATTTCGGTGTGTGTTTCTGCCAGGTAAAGTGAGTAATTATTATTCCATCATATTTTGCTTACCTATGCAGGGGCTTTTTTCTCTATAAATATAATTTCTATAAGGTAAGTTATATATGTCCAAACTATGTAAATAAGAGATGTTTACTTTCATATTAGAAGAAAAGATTCCAACTCATTTATTAACTTATGTAGTAGCTGTGTTCACTTAGTCTAGCATTAATCATTAATTTGGTTAAAATGGATGGCAGAGGGATTTAAGCTCGCAAGAGGGGCTTATCAGTTGCTTAGATCCACCTTCGTCTTGAGATGATCGGACAGATCTCTGTAAATCAGGGCATCCACGTGGTCTGTTGATGGAAGATGAAAGAAAGGGAGAGGTATAAGCAGAATTAGGACTTCTCAACTGGGCTCCACTTACTGTTGCACTTGTACTGCAGATTGGACCATATAATCATCTCCTGGGAGAAGCAGAACACGCCCAGCCGACCGCCCTTCAGCGTCGAGTCGTAGACGTTGCCCGAGTCCATGAGCAGGCGGTGGCCTTCAAACATTCTGTAAAGAGAACACGAATATGTCATGGATATATCAAGAATTCCAGGGAGACTCATCACTACTCACTGCAGGCGGATGAGGCCAATGGCCGGTCGGTGGACCAGGGACCAGCGATAGGAGGTGCGTTCCTTCCAGCCAATGCTCATTGGATCCTTCCACAATAGTTTTGCCTCGCCGGGCGTATCGCCCTCGTGCCATAGGCTATTCCTCATTCTAGACCCAGGACCTGTCAGGCTGTCTACCAGTTTGATCTGAACGCCGGACTCCGCGGAGGCATAGAAGGGCTTTGGCTCCCAGTAGGTCTGCGAGCCCTTCTTCCATTGCACCACGTAGAACTTGTGGTTGCTCTGGTAGCTAAACACAAACCCGGCATAGTCGTCGTCCGTGTCGTCGTTCACGTAGAAGGTGCCTTCGAAGTCAACCCCGCCGAAGGAATCGTTGCCCACGGCCAGGCCCGGATCCGAATTAAGGGTTTGGACTATCTCCGTGCCGTTGGCATGGACCACCCAGTTGGGATCGAGCTGGGAGTCGCCATCGGGATCCAGGGGAATCGTCTGGAGGGTGCGAAAGTCCGTGTGGTGGATCATTGAGTTGTTGGGACAATTGTCAAGGATGTTCGGCACTCCATCGTCATCCTCGTCCTCCTCGCAGATGTCGCCCTTGCCGTTGCCATTAAAGTCTAGCTGTTTGGGGTTCCTGGCCAGGGGACAGTTATCCCTATAGTTGGGTATGCCATCGCCATCGATGTCATCGTCACAGGCATCGCCCTTGCCATCCCCGTCAGTGTCCAGCTGGTCCGAGTTGCTCACCATTGGGCAGTTATCCTCGGAATCCTGAATTCCGTCGTCATCCCCATCTATGCCGCTGTCGCAAGCATCGCCCACCATGTCCATGTCGCGATCCTCCTGCATAGGATTAGGGATCGTGGGGCAGTTGTCGCAGACATCTCCAACGCCGTCGTTGTCCACATCCGATTGATTCGGGTTGGGCAGCAGCGGACAGTTATCACCCTCATTTGGTATGGAGTCATTGTCGCTGTCCTCGTCGCACTCGTTACCCCGTCCATCCCCATCGGCGTCCAGCTGGCGGGGATTGTGTCTGTGCACACAGTTATCGCACACATCGCCCACTCCATCGCCGTCCGTGTCCACTTGCTCCGTGTTGTAGGACAACGGGCAGTTGTCCTTGTTATTCTGCACCAAATCCCCGTCAGCATCTTCGTCACAGCCATCGCCATGGCCATCCAGGTCGGCGTCCTCCTGACCCGAGTTGGGCAAATCGGGGCAGTTGTCCCGCCGGCAATGCAGCTGTGGACACTCGAGTGACTTATCTGGCCAGCCATCCAAGTCCCGATCCCGCCCGCAAATCACCCCGTTCCCTGCCCAGCCGACATTACAGCGGCACTGGTAGCGCAGGTTATCCGCCAGCAGACACACGGCATTCCGGTCACAGACGTTTCCATCCGGACACACGGCCACCGAGGAACGGTCCAGGCAGCTGTAGGTCCCATTGGTTACATAGCCCTCGTGGCACTGGCATCGGTAGGAACCCTGCAGGAACGACATGGAAGTCAGTATACTCCTGAAGAGAGTCGTATCTTCTTCTCCAAAAGTCACTCACAATCTCGTTGATGCAGGTGGAGTGGTCAGGACAGCGGAAGAAGCCCGACAGGCACTCATCGATGTCTACGCAGGTCTGCTTGCGATACTCCACCGAAAGAAAATCCGCATAGTAGCCATGGGCGTGGACACCATCAAATCCCGGTGGACAGGGACCGCACTGGAAGCCCGGATTGAGATTGGTGCAGGTAGTGAGGTCGTCGCAGGGCATGTAGAGCCGGCACTCGTCCACGTCGCGGCAGCTAGTGCCGTTGACCTCGTGACCCTTCCGGCAAGTGATGCACTGGAAGTGGGGCGGAAAGCCTACCTGGAGGCACTGGGCACCTGATGCGATCAAGAGAGGTCAGCGGCAAATGAACACAACGGATATAAGTGACATCCAAATAATGGGTTTAGTTGATGAAATGGGGAATTAGTGGCAGCGGATGATGTCTTTAGTGAAGATATGCTTGGGAACTCCAACAAGATTCGGGCCAGAAAAACATAATATGTACTACAAAATATATCCCTTTAGCTTTCATATATGGATATATGTAAATTTATCAGAGAAAAGGAAAATAAAAATCGAGAGATAATAATCTTTGTCCAAAGATTCTCGGCAATTTAATTTTTAAGTGCAATTAGTAATGATACGATTTCCACATTTACAGCTTGACTTTAAAGTAAAAACTAACCAGAAACGACCTTTGATATTTCAACGGAATACGGATTCCTTTTTCTTATTAGTATCCTATGCTAAGGAAAATTAAGTTTGCCGCTGGACCCCGTTGGTGAAGTCTAGTACAAGGCCATCGGTAAGTGTACTTGCAAGGTTGTGTGAAAGTTTTAAAGAAAAAAGCTTCTTTAATCTAGATCTTTGGAAGTCAGGCAATAAATTGATATGTAACAACTGCATTTGTATGAGTAATAAATTAAATACAGTGGATATAAGGAAAAAATTGGGAAAGGCTCTTGATAATACGCTTCCCATTTATACTACAACTCACTTACCCTGACAAATAGATCTTCTGAGGCATGACCAGAAAATGATAGTGTATAAACATGATGCGATATACAGACATGTGGGATGTGTGGAAGATGATTTTTCGAGAGGCAAAAAAAGAAATAGAGCCAATGTTTGAGTTTATTTTTATTAAATAGAAAAAAATTACAGCATACATTTTTTTTTGTATTAATATTATTTATATTTTATTACAATAATTGGGAGATTTCGGCCGAAACGGGGAGAGAAACAAATTTCGTTACACGTTTATAGACTCCACTTTCTGGGCATTGAAATGGGATAGTACTCTGTATACTCTATGCAACGATTTGCTTTCTTGAATATTTTTTTGTTTGCTGCTTTTGCTGATGGATTGCTAATACTTGAATTCCGCTGTTTGCCAATCGTAGAGCTTACAACTTATGACTAATATTGGTAGTAGTATTCAATATGTGCACTTTCTATGTTCTGTAGCATGTAATTTAGGCGTGTGTCAAGCTCTCCCGCTGCGGATTAGTTCGTTACGACCGAGTATTTGCGGGCCGTGTACTGGCTCTGCCTCTGATAGTGTTGCACATTATGCGAGGGCAGTAGAATGTTGCCTAGTACAAATGAGAATTGTTTATTAGTAATCAGGTAGTGTAATTGGTGACGTCTCCCCACCGCCATGGCTAATGGATCCCACCTATACTGATTCCAGGAGCTCTTTGTACTTCTGCCGCAAAGCGATTTGCCAACCTGACTGACTTACTGACTGGGGCCCCAACATTCCAGCACGCCCAGGAACCGAGTTGAGAAACTGGGCCCTGATTAGCCGTCTTGTTTCACACATTCGCGGGAAGCCAGAAATTACCCCTGGCACCATATAATTTTCGAGGGTTTTTTATTCAATCAAAGGGTCGGCGAGTCCTCAGAGCCCGAGAGCCGAAATTAGCTGAATTTAACCGAAGTTGGCATTAATAAATCAAATAGTCGTGTGAACCGGCGGCTGCCCTGCACTCAAATGGTTAGGGATTATTAACAGATGGAGTTTCTAGCAGAAGATCTAAGGAAGGTTAAATTAATGTTAATAAATAGCCAATGAATTTATTAATCTCTCCGTCAAAGGTTAAATAGATATTCTGAAAAATAGGTAAGACACGATTTAATTTTCAATTTTTAGTTAATATGTTAATATATATATTCACAGTATCAAAAGTGAAAAAGAAAATAGAATAGAAAATATAGCAAAGTTTGACTTATTGAAATTTTAAATATTAATTTTACTCAGATTAAGGAAACATTAACTGATCGAGGGAAAAACCGTAATATTATATTAATGTAAGTATTGCTCTCATTTTCATATGGAAATTATCGTAAGATTTGATATAGAAATTGTAAATAATGATGATAATGACTAATTTGTAATAATTACAACTTTTCGTTGATCGCCTCTATCTATAAAATGTTTACAAAGCATTTTCCTCTTCTAATTTTCCTTAAATTTTGTCCTATGATTCCATGTTTACCCATCAACCCGCTCGATGCTGAGCTAATGGCACAACAAACCCAAATTAGCCATAAAATAAACAAATTCCCAAAAAGACAGAACTCCACTTGAAAGGAGAGGACAGATAGCGGGCTCAAGACAAACCCATGGGAGGCCCGGCTCTGTTCCGACTTACCTGAGGGGCACGGTGTGTCCAGGCAAGGATTACGTAGCGAACATGTGCGTCCATCACCTTCGTAGCCGGCCGGACAGGAGTCACACTGGGCTCCATTCACGGTATCGTGACACTGGACGCCTCTGCAAACGGAGACACAGATTGTTTTGTTAATGCGATCGAGCAGGGATCCGAATGGGAATGGGAGTGGGAGCGTGTGTGCTATGTGTTCTGGGGCATATTGTTTATTTTTATTAATACCGACAGGCAGGAACAAACAGCCACAAAAGACTGTTAATGTTGCACACACAGTCCGAGTCGCACAAAGGCATATTTATTAATGATGGCTAGTGGAAACGGTTACACAAAGGCCACTGAGCTGTGAGCTGGGAGTTGGAAAGGAGAAAAGGTTACCCGCGGAGGGGACAGCGCTCGAGAGAGGATGAGGACGAGGGTCACAAAAGCACCGACAATGCGGGGTTCGACAAGCGACGAGACATGTGCCTGCTGCCTCCTGCAGGAGGGCAGCGGCGGATCCCGAAAAGAAAACAAATTACAATTACAAGAAAATCTTATTAAAAGCCAGCGAGGCCCAAATAAATAAGCCCAGAGCCGACATCATGTGTTGTGTAGGCTGTGACGCGGATGGCCCATGGCCAAAACACAACATATCCGAATGCACTGCATGCATGTAAATTTCCCTGACCGTTCCTTATTTATGCTCCGGAGTGTGGGATTGCTTGTGGCTCTGCAAAATATTTACATATCATGACATGGTCATTAGTTGCTTCGGTTCGGGGTTACAGTTACACGCGGCCCCATCTTCATCTGCAGCTGGGCCTCTGCCATCATCTCCATCTCTATTGCCATTCAGCTCCGTTTCGGTTTCGCTTTGCATCCCACTTTGTCAGGACATAACTCATGGCAGTCCAATTTCCTAGGAAAATCACCCATCAGCAAGAACTACCGTGCCCAACTGACCCAGAAGCCATAGTTTCCAATATTTTATGACTAAGCACATGCAGTGCGTTTTCGCCTGCCGGAAGACACAGTCAGAGTTAATTGTAGTCTTGGACCCTGCGACTCGGACTCGGCCCTAGCTTCCCAGCTTGCTTTGGGCCGAGAAGCTAACAATAATGACGAAACAAGATTTGGAGATTTCTTAAGCTGACAGCGCTTTTATACTCTCAAAAAAGAATGGTAGTTACTCGTAACGACCATAATATTTATGTATATTATTGGTAATATTAAATGTACATTTTTTAAAGTCTTAACTATTGAGACTACATAACAAAAGGGATTTAAGAATGCAAGAAATAAGTGTAAATTTGAGTCTCTCTCCTATATTACATACATATATGATGGATCCACTTTAATACGCAGTTTTAAATTACTTGATCTACGAAGAAATATATCTCTATAACACTTTCGATGAAAATCTTTATGGCTTTAGTTATTATGTAGAACTCCAGGATTTTTCAAAAGAAAATGTACCAGTCCTCCTGAGTTGATGATATATAATAAACAATTTTTCAATTTTAAAATATATAGAAGACCTCGGGTTATTTATAGTTAGATTCGTTTGTCTGCAGCTAATTATATATATTATATAATTCGAACTTGCTTTCCAAACCGAGGTTAACATTTTCAATATCAAGTATCATAGTAAATTTAATATTCTCATTTTAAAAAGGGTATTATAACAACATTTGGCTAGCTAGAAAAAACAGGCCTAGTCGCAGAAAAATGATTTTTGTTATTTTTTTAGTGCTGTCAGATGATGAGACCCATCAGCTTCAGGGTTTGGCATTTCCATGGTGGGCCGCAACACACTTGTCCGATCCCGAGTGTGTGCGTCAATATTGTCTTCTGCCGCGGAACATTTCGGGTATGGCCTTTAACTGGCAACTGCCAACTGGCACCGCGCAATTAGCAAAAAGTGTTAAGTACTTAAGTGGCAAGCGGTCTAAGTCAAGGCGCTGTCCGGGTACCCGGCCAGGCTGGATTTGGATTTGGGTGCTGCGTGGGGGTTTTCGCTTTCCGGCTGCGTTCCCAGAGACGCACGCCTCCTTCTGGTTCCCTTTCGGCCAGCACTTTGCGCTTTTCTGCTTTGTTTCGGCTCATCCGACCATGTTGTCTGGGTCCGTCGCTCGGTGCGGCTTCGTTTGAGTGCTGGGAAAATATCCAGTCAAGCGCAGCGAGGAACGCATTAGCATTTCGGCCGCTGACCCCGCCCTCCAGCCGCCTCCACTGCATCCAGTGGATGCTGGATGCTGGATGGTTAGCATGACGGACCCACTTGCCCTGTCTCGACTGCCGTTCTTGCTGGACGTTCTTTTTATTAACCACGCATTCATAATTCATAATTCCAATTTGCTGGCGAGGCCCCCGCGATCTTCCCCGGGTCCAAACCCCGGCCAAAAGAGCCATAGAAGCCACAGGAGGAGGAGGGCTGGTCCCGTGAAGGAGCAGGGCCTGAGTAATGTGTGAACATGGATTCGAAGCATGCAAAGGCTTTTAGCCACACTCCCTTGGCTATCTTGTGGCAATGGGACGTCGTTCACTGGTCGGGATAATACTGTATTCCATATATTATTATATTTAAGTCCTCTTAAGGGCCACCAATCACACATTTTGGATAACCCTTTAGCCCGTTTGATGGTCTATTTGCCAGTCAGCTCGGTCGTAGCCCCTATTCTTACGGGTTACTCACCGAACTCCCCAGCCATTAACCTCTTCCAAATGGCTTCTAATGGTAGCGCATGCCATGCAAATGCACACCACTCCAGAGGAGCTACGAAGCCACCAAGCACTTGGCTGCCACTCGAAGGAGCTCCCTTTCCAGGGGGAGAAGTGCCACCACCATCCAATCCTCAATCGTCTGTGCCGAGTGCTCCCTTACCCCGATCCTCGAATGTGGCGCACGCTCTGGACAAACTGCAGCTAACTGCCATAAAGCGGCGTTTATTTTGCCACAGGCCACTTATCTGCGAGGCTGACTGCGGCTCTGACTCCGGCTCAAGCTCCAGCTCCAACTCTGGCTGAGGCTCTGACTCTGGCTCTTGCCTGATCTCGACTCGGCTTGGCCGGGGCTTGTTTTTGTTTTCATTGCTGCGCCTGCGCACGGTCCCAACAACCGGCATCATAAATGTTTATGCGGGGATATAATATATCAAACTTAATAAAGCTAAATTATGGGGTTATTAAATAAAAAGCTAGCTGAACATATTATAAAAAATTCTGTATGAAATACTTCTTAGAATGCATTAAAATATAAAATAGAATTTTAGATTTTTTTAATAAACTAATTAATTAAACACAAGATCAATGTACCTAATATCGTTCACTGAAGTAATTCACAAACTCTCCCCAGGTATAAACGTGGATGGAGCCACCTATTAATTTGAATTCAAGCAGTCAAATGCTGCCACAGCCGCAGAGCCAACAGCCAGGGCAGCACCAGAGAGGCACCAGAGCAACAGCGAGAGGAGGAACAACAAAAACGAATCCAACGACGACGACAACAACGACTTGGAATCAATGGATCCACTTTTTTCCGATGCGTAGGCGAACTTGATTCACACTGAGATATGCGTTCCACCGAACTTTGATGTTTCGAGCCGTGAACCAGCTCGCTGCCGCTTCCACTCTTGGCTTTTCCCGCTCTTACCTTTGAGACGTAAACGTTTTGTTTGGCTCTTTCAGAGAGGAGTGGTGGAAATTGGGAGGCATGAGGGAAATGGAGATTCTGTGGGAAAGTTGCCACAATCAAATGGAATTCTGTCGCTGGAAAACTGTCCAACATGCCCGAACACATGTTGCAGCTGCCATCGGCCCAGGAATCACACTCCGAGCCGCTATCGCCCCATCTACAGATGGTAATATTATCTGCCTTGGTTCGGGGACTGCAGCTTGATTGCATCGCTGATTATTTCATCAAATGCATAATTTAAATTGAACAAAAGTGTGCGGCGCAGTGAAATCTTTCTAGGTGCCTGGCGTCCGACTGTCATCGGCCTGGGGCTAAGTTATGATTGGCTTTTCAGGTGGTCAGCACAGCACACCTGTGCCGGGGCCCTTGGAAATGGAAAGTGCTGGGAGAATTCGAAATGCAAATAAAAAGGGAGATTCAACTGCAGGAAGATGGCCAAAAAAACAAAAAAAAATCGAGTTTGCAATATTAAGTGCGCTGGTATTATTGAAATGTTTCATTCTTTTTGTTGAAGGAAATCTTGAGGATGATAAGTGAAGAAAATTGAAAATGCCATATATTATAATTTAAATGGTTTTTATCGAATTCTTATTAATTAAGGAGAATGTCCAAAGAATTTATATGCGCATACTAATAATAAATTACTTAATGAAAATAGAATAAATACTCAATGATTCCTATTTACGTTCAAATAGCCCGATAGTAGTTCTTACTATATATTTTATTTATGACCTTTATGCTCATTTTTGTAAATTCTAAGAATACAAAAGAATGTAGATTTCCGCCGAGGCACAAAGAATGAAACCTAGGCCCATTATCTCAACGGACACAAAAGAGATCACTCCACAGGGACAGGGACCTATTCTAAATCCAATACTCCCATAAAACACACACGATAACTGCCACAACAAAGGATCAACAGGTGTGCATGTCATTAGCGCAAGTTTTACGGCCTTTTAATAGAATCGATCGTCTTCCAAAGTCTCGTAAAGAATGGAAGCCGAAATCGAACTGAAGGCAAGCTAAGCGCTGACCATGTTTAGCCATGACGCCGCATTTGATTCAGGTGACATTTGGTGGGTTCTAAATTAAAATAATTGGAATTGGGATTGGGACTAGGAATGAGTAGGGGAAAACAGAGTATCGTTTGCGGCCTACCACACACATCGGCCACATTTCATCGATAATGAAAGATGACAGTAACGAGACGATCGACGTCGTGACAACATTTAAAACAATTTTATGCAAATTGAAATACGGTCAAGCGGGGAGAGGACGCACCCATCCAAAGCAATACAAACAAATACGAAACAAGCCCAAGCGATCCCTAGACACCTACACCACACATCGGTTCTTGGCCGGCATTGGGGCTCTTCTCAATAATTTACACAAATTTATGGCCTGGAGGAGGGCTTCTTATGCCGAACAGGCGCTCGCTTCTCGCGTTTCCCCGGTTTCTCCTGTTCCGAAATCACTTTGGGCCTTCTGACACAATGAAGTCAGTCAGTTGGGCTTCTCGGGAGCCCGGGAGTTGGGAGTTCTGTCGAACCCGAGCTCTAACCTGGGTGTGCGGGTTCTCTATTCCAGCTCACATTTAACTAATTTATGCGGCTGTTTCAAGTGCCATTTGTGGTCCAGGCCGCACTGCTTAACGTTCCGGATTGCCAAAGGTTTTGTTGCATTTTGTCGGACAATGCCTTCGGTATATTCTATCCGACTTCAGCTCCGTTACAGCGCATAACTTGTTATAGTTTTGTTTAATATATTTATGACATGCGCCTCCCCGAAATAATGTTTTTATTAGAGTCCCCAGCAGTGCTGTGGGTCTTTTGCATAATTAGTTGGATTCGACACAAATTTGGCAGCGGCGCGATATCGGAGATCGGGGCCAGAACAATCCTCACTGGGTTCTTTATTGATTTCCGACTGTGTTCATGAGCTCTTCCGGCTGGCCATCGGGGCTGTGGGTGGTTGCTGATGTCTTCTTGGAGAAAGACTTTACTTGTGAAAGCCGCGGATATGATGGTTATATTATGTCGGCAGGTGACTGGATTATGAATCTTTATGCCTGTGCCCAATATTTTAGATCTAAGAGATCGTTGGGCAGATAAAGCCCCCTCTTATGGATCATTTGAATATTTATCTATCGACTTCAGCGGCCTAAACTATCTTAGCCCGACTTGGCGATGTGGCTTAGATAAGGCATGAGCCTAAGAAATGGAAAACTGTCGGTGTGACAAGGGATTAGGAAGACTTCGCATTCAAATTGACATATCTGCGATCGATGGAGCTTATCGGATGGACTGAGGTGAGAGAACCGGTCCCAGAATCACTCACATGACTCGCAGCCATTAAGCCCAATCCACTTACGCGGTTCTTTGTAACCAGCTTAAGTCCACGGTCTCTCCCTGCTCCCATTTATTCGTAGAATTCACCCAGCAAATAAAGGCCTAAATGTGTCTTCTCAATGGCCATCACGTGCTTATCAATCAGAGATATATAGACAGGAACAGGCGCACACTGCTGGGCTGTCAAGGACTTGCCTGTTTGGCTAGATCATCAAACCATAAACAACATCAAATTGCCATTAAGGCCAAACGCAAAACGCAAAATGCAAAATGCAAATAATTGCACAGTCAGAGGCGTTCGGATGCCGGCGCTTTTCAAGCCCTCGGAGTCGCAGCATGACAAATACAATTAACATGGATGCGGTGGCCACGCCCTTGACGCCATTAAAGTCCCCATGAGCCGCGCTAATTCCGCACACACACGCTCACGGACAACACATAAGGATGAACATAAGGATGGACTTACGGATAGCACACGAGGTGGGCGCAGGTGACGCCCGGCTTGCAGGTCTTGCCATCGCCAATAAAACCAAGGGGACAATGGCCACATCTGGGCCCGGATGCCGAGTCCAGGCACTCCACTCCTGCAAGAAAATATCAGGGCATTTTTAGGAATTTTTGTATTTTAAATATTTTAATATATATTTATATTTATAGGTTCGCTAAAGACTGCTCTAAATGAAATCGTAATACCCTCCAAGAAGACCGGAAATACTCAACTTCTTTAAATTGATATTTATCCATTAAAATGTTTTGGACAAATCAATTTAAGAAAGTCTTCTTTAAGGTGGTGTGCTGAATCTCTAGTCACTACAAATAAGTGCCCATCTCTTTACTAAAGCAAAGCTTTTAATGTTTTTAAGACACTAAAATGAATGTTTACATTTTGCGTAAACGCACTACTCACCTGAATAACAGGGATTTGCCGAACGGCAGTCGGGCTCGAGGCGCAATTGGTTGTCTCCACTGAGGGGATTCTTACAGCCGGCACAGTTCTCCAAGAGCATCCGCAGGTAGGCAATCTCCTGGCGCTGGTGGGCGACGTCTTCGCGGAGCAGCTTCACCAGAGCCAGTAAATCGCTCAGCGAGCGTGCGAGGGCGTCTGTTTGGAACAATGAGCGGGTTGGAACAGAGATCAGGGTAAAGTAACAGTTGAGTTAGGGCGAGTTCATTGGGAACTTAAATAAAGCAACGATAATTCAGGAACACCCTCCCTCAAAAGGTGTGTGTGTGTGTGGGAAGCGTTCAGCGTCTGACAAGATTAAGGTCTAACCGATGCAAAATCGCACTCGCACAGCCGAAGTGTGGACCAGAAGGTCTCTGATTGCAGCCTAATCCGCTTTGTCGCTCCAGCGAACTCCTTCCTTCCGTCGGGACTTTGAACAGCTGCTAATGCGATCGGGGCTTTAGTGCAGCTTAATGCAATGGGACAACAAAGCCGAGCACCAAATCCTGGCCTCCCTCTAGAGATGAGTCAGTGTGCTGATTAATTGGCGAAACTCGAATAATCCAGGCCCTAAGTTGTGCACGTTGTGTGTGGGTATCTTTCGGATTGGTAAGTGGATTGAATCACACTTGCATTAATTTATGCCACAAGCCAGGAATCTCTACTGATGAGATATCCGAGTGACTAAACTCGTCAAGACTTTGACACCGGAACTATCGGAAATTAATAGTGTTATGTGTGGGAAGTACCCCTTGATAAACTCATAACTCATCTCTTTCTAAATCGACCTAATAATCAAACGGAAAATTATATTGTTTCTAATTAAAATATTTTTTTAATTTATTCTTATTACCATGAAGTTTTTACCAAAACCAGAATTGTATTTGTACAACTTAAAACAGGTATCCTACAGAGATTGCTTCTGGGCAAAATTAAAGCCAACTCAATTTGTTATGTGGGGAATCCTGGAAAAGTCCACAAATTGCAATATATCGCTTATGGATCTGTCATCTCTAGGCCGCTTAAGTTGTATGACATCGTGTAAGACACATGGCAACAACTAAACTAGTTCAACGGAGTGGTCCGCTCCATCCATATGCACATCTGTACGACTCTGTCGGTTTACCTGGCTGACTGCCTGAGTGAGTTTTGTCAACATTGAAACGCCGCCGCCTTAACGCCCAAACGCATCCGTTCCGAGTCCGACCGAGCCCCACCACATCCTAACCCCGCCCCGGCAGCGATCTCGATCTCGTTTTGGTTTGGCCACATTCGGCAACCTTCGCTTATATCTGGTTCGTCGGCGGCCTGGCCACGTAATTCATTCATTACGATTGCCGTTGTCGTTGCCTTTGCCTTTGCGATTTATACATGCCGGTCTGTACTCAAGTCAAGTACACTTGGAATAACTAGAGTTATACTTGATGAGAATTTAAAATTTTGTTTTAAAAATTACTTAGCTAGGAGAGAAAGAAGAACATATCCTTCTAAACTAAATGGGCAATATAAAAATAAGATGCTTAAGGCCTGTATGTTAAGCATTGTAAGGATATGGAAAATCAAATATATGGGCGTTGCGCATCCTTAACAAGTTAATTAATAAAAGAAAAATTAAAGTGATAGCAATGCAATAAGCATGTCTAAATTGAAATAAAATCTTGCTTCAGGCAATAACTTAACATAGCTAAATAGCTCTTGGAATATGTTTATTTCTCGAAAGAAACTTGTGCCATTTTCGTGGTGTAGCCTAGAGTCTTTATGCCCGCTGAGTAGATTGTGTGGGTACAGATCAGAGCGGGCTACGGCTACCAATTTGGTGTCTTTGCTCTGAGCCAGATAAATAATAATTATGCCGACTCGACTCCAGGTGTCAATGTACGAGTCTGTTTGTAGTTTAAAGCGAGTGCACAACCTATGCACGGGCTTTGTCATATCTCGGCGTTCATTAGTGTTGTCGCTCTCTGTGGGCGCCTCTCCCCCTACCGATCACTTAGCGGCGACTTATTGGCCAAGATGGTGACTTCGATGAGGGTACTTATGGCTATATCACACAGCGGCGGATGTGCGTTTGCCTCATTAATAATTGCTTGCCAGATTTATAAGGTATTAGCGGGTTAAGAAGATAGTTTACAGCTCTGGCAACCGGATCAAGTTCAGGGAAATCGGATTACAAGGTTATTAACCTTGTTAATTGTTCTTATGCAGAGTTCTTAAACCATCTCGGAATCATTAGGTACTTCTACTCCATTTGATTCGATAGTTAGTTGCCTTTTATGTCTAGAAACCCACATAGATCAGTTGACTTATAAATGGCACTCGTAAGTTATCAATCAACGTCAACAATGTGTCATTTTGGGCCGTATATTTTTGGCCAACTCAAAACAATTCCTTCTGTTGGGGATTGGTTTGAATTCCTACGAATTATTACTTGGACTGTTATTTATGTAATGAATTGCCGGTATTGTACGCTTTAAACAGGCTGCACTTTCAGAATGCCTTCTCTCGATGTCAAGGCCCCGTTCATTCACTTGCACATGCCATTGAAATTTTCAAGCCCCCACTCGATGCAGCAATCCCCCGAATCAGTTCCCCAGCCCACGCTCCCACTCCGAGCTGTTCTACCACATTTGCCTAATTGAATCACCTATGCTCCTCCGTTGACATAAACGCCAACTGACAAAAGCCAAATAATTTCATCAGAGCGAACATCTAATCCCAGAGCCGTAGGAAGGGACCACGCCTTTGGGCCGAGATTCCTTGACTGCCTTCAGACTACCGTGGGGAGTTGATCCACCACTGGGCGTGATGGGTGGATAAAGTGAATGTTAGGCAACCTACCTTCGCAGTCGCCATGCAGCACAGGGATATCGCCGCGCTCCACGTTCGTGGGCACCTCCTGGTTTCTGTGGTCGACGACTCCTTCCCGGGCAATGGTCGGTTCATACCAGCCGCGGACATCGCGCTTCTTGTTCTTCTCTAAAATAGTTGAAAGGAGAGAGAAATTTGACTTTAAAATATATCCCTAAATTATTAGAAATTGGCTGAAAAGATTTCTTTAAAAGACTAGCATAACTCACCTCGTTCCGTGATCTTGTTGCGCAGCATGCGGCGATTGCCACGCCTATGATAGCCCTTCTGGCAGTTGGCCCGCTGCAGGGAGTGCTCCATGTCGCCATCAAAGTGCAGCGGATATTTGCGCTCCCGAAACTGCCAAGAAAACTTTTTATCCCCCAGTGGGTTAGAAGGGATCTCTGCCACTCACCAGCTTGATTACCGGGTCATCCATCTGGGTATACAGCTTGGCCAGGTTCATGTCGATGTCGTGATGCGTGCTTGGCTTACAATCCACGTGGAGTGTAATCCTGTTCTTAGAGAACTGCAGGGCCAGGGAGCGAATGGTGCTTGTCTCGTTAATGTTGGGTATCTCAAAGTTCCGCGACTCGGTGGCCCCATTTGCACTAATGTCCAGCGTGACCCGCTGCTGTTTGCGGTCCAGGAAGAAGGACATCTTGTGCTTCAGCATGGGGAAATCGATCATGAAGAGGGCCTCAATGGATATGTGCAGCTTGCGGCGAGGTCTATGTGGTGGCAAAAATGTTATTAAGAAGCTCCGTAAGGTCCTTAAAGTCTGCTTACCTTATGTGACGGGTGGATATGACCACATCCCCCTTTCGTATAAACTGTTCCAGTTCCGCAGAGGCAACTGAAAAATAGGAATTATATATATAATTTACAAGGTGGTAAAGTAAGGAATTTAATCTGCAACGTTATTTTAAAGGAAACAGGTAAATCTCAGATCCGTGCCTTATCTCGTTATGTTTTTGAAGATCAGTTACGAAACCCTCGAAAAGAACTTCCGTTCTACGATATTCAAACATATTGATTACCAAATCAACAACTAAATACAAACAAAGATAAAGCACTGAGGTGGCCAAACCACATGACCATTGGGTCATGTTTGTTAATCTCTCTCTCCGTCTCAGCCACTTGCTCTATTTATCCACAAACATTGGCAATCGGTTTTGCGCCTGCCAGAGATTACAGCACTTTGGACGCGGAACATGGAACTGTTTATTTTGGTCACCGCCAGACTTTGCCTCTTATATAGCGGGTCGTGTTAACCCAAAATAAATGCTCGAGACGCAATCGTATTTGCCCAGACCAAGGAATCCATCAAGACGACGACTCCATATAGAATTTCACGCATTTGCGCGGTTATTTGTCATGCTGCGACCAACTTCTGACAGGCTCAAGCCCGATGACCTTCACGACATGGACATGGACATGGGCATGGATGTGGACATGGACATGGAATCCCAAGCCTCGTGCTCGTGATCGCGCTGCAGTAACACCATCTACGGAGTGGGAGGTCAGCAACTCAGCAGAAAACGAGCCCAACTGTCAGGCGGCGACGTTTGCATTGGGATTCAGTTCGAAATTTACATAAATCGGCGCTAGTTGGTGACCAAAAGTTTGCCATTTGGGCGTTTATCGGCAAACATTGACGTTGCAAACATTCGCATGTTAAACCATAAAAAACGGTGAAAATATGGTATTGATTTACACTGCAGAAATATTTTTATTTGCTTTTACATGTCACTGAAAACCAAACATTAAAATGTTAAAAAATTATTTTCATTTAAGCGTAGTCTTTTATCTATATTATATTTTCATTATACATACATATATACCTATATAAACTTGAATTTATCTTGAATCAGTTTTTTATTTGCAAATAGCAATCGATTTTATAAAGCAGAAATTATTTTCTGATTAAGTCCAAACACCCACTGGATTTTCCTAGCCCAAATTGACAGTTTTTCCAGTGCATCTGCACTGCGAAAAAGAGTTCAGGGACGGAAATAAGGGGGCCTATTTGCACCTACCTGGATCGAGTGAGAGTGATGCAACCTCCACGAATGTCAGCGCCAAGGCGGTCAGCCCCACGAGCAGCACGCGCGCCCAAATCATCGTGGTCGTCGTGGCCGCTGTCTTCCGAGTGTGTCTCCTCCACCGGCTCCTCCGTCCAACTGCAATATAAATAACAGAAAACAGAGACGATAAAGTGGGAAAATCAGAGCTTGCTCCTCAGCCGGTGGTTGTTTATTTACGTTTAAAAATAAAACGCACGGTTAAATGCGTTGCGTGGCGGGGCGTAAAATAAAATCGCATAAAACAATAAATAAAATTCAAATTAAATTTTGTGTAGCGAGAAAAGAATTAAAAGAGACAGAAGCAGAGAGCGATTGATAAATATTTTGCATTTTTTACATTTCCAGCAAGCGTTGCCGCTGGCCGGAAGTATTTGGTCGGGTATCACCTAGATGTATCTATAAAAAAATATTTGTCTGCATCCCGATCCCCCATTCTTTGTCTTTCATCTCGTTGGCCCATCTGTGGGCGTCATCACAATAAAGCATTTCGGAGCTTAAGTTTTATATTTCTTCTTGTAATTTTTTGGGGGCCCATTGTGGAGATTTATGTCGGATTTTTGCAATCATTCTTTCCTGCCAGCCTCTTTTTCTAAAACTTAAATAAATGTTTATTTAATGTGCGTGTGTTCAGCTTTGTTTTTGACTAGGTGTATTTTCAGGTGCTGCCCCAGAGGAAGTTCCGCGGAAAGGTTGATGGGAGCACGGCGCTAGATGATGAACTAAGAGACTGCATATTTTCTCAAACATTTTCCTGGAATAACTAGGCGAGATTAGGAAAAATATGAACAACCAGAAACGACTTGGTCTAATGAAATTACGTGAGCGATTTAAACTTATGTAATGTCATAACAACTCGACTGCTCTGGCACCTTTGGCCATCTGCTTTTCCTACAAAGCATCATCAGTCTTACACCAAACTTTTGATCTAACTTACATAAATCTCGGGAGAGAAGGGAGAAGAACTTCCACTGCATTGAGGGATCATAAATTACCTTAGACGCAACTTTAACGATCAATGAAATAAAATAAAATGTAGAAAGATCAAGCATGGAATAAGTACCTACTGATTGGCATTAAGCGAATGGGAGTCGTAAAACGAAGTGGAGATCCCTTTCCGCCTCACAAAAATATACCCAGTTGCAATTAGGCATTTGGCTCATCGCTTGAGAGCCACAAAAACGCCAACAAGTGTTATAAACTGCATAACAAACAAATCCAATGGGGAGAGCCGCCTTCCTCCAGACCTGGTTCGATCCCATCTCCCGGCCATTACACAACTTTCGTGCTTAAATAAACACAAGAAATGTCGCCGAGATGCTCTGCTCGGCTCAGCTCTGGCTCAAAGGTGTCCCAGGAATGTGGTAACGGTGGCTTCGATGTTGATACTCTGAGAGGTTCAGAGTCAGAGCCAAAAGCAAATGTCGTTATGGCCATACTATATATACACGACGACAACTCCTCTCCTTCTCCGATACTGGTCCAAAATGTTGACTGACAGTTGTGGATTTATAGTGGCAGTTGTCATTGGCGTTGCTGGCTTCTCGTTCTCTTGGCTACAATGTCACTGAGTCACTGAGTGGATGGACGGGGCCGTAGGATCTGTTCCATTTATGGGCGCAATCGCAATTACCGAAGCTCCAGCAGCCCAGCTTCTAGTGCGTCTTCCTCCTCCTCTGAGAAGTAAAAGTAGCAGGCAGTTGAGAGCTGAGAGCATTTGAGAATATTTTAGGGGTTTTATTTGCCCAGTCTATGGGAGGGATTAAGACCATTGAGAACTTTACTACCTGAAAGGTGTCTATATAGACTTTAAGTCATTTCCAAGGGAGTTCCAAGTAATATTTAAATGAAAAACCCCTTGCATAATCACGTTATAAGAAACAAAATAAACTATTTTTCAATTGAAAAATACCACATATACTTTTCAATTTATGTCTCCTGTTCCCATAAGACTTTAGCTTATATGAAAGCAGTCTCATCTAGGCCCGATCATTACCCATAAGTTTCCAAGGCTTAAGGTCTTCCGAGTTATTCATCCGTTTCAAATTCCGTGAAAGGTTACCAAGAACTTAACCCAGAGATCTGTGCCAAGTGTTCATTGAAACGTTTATTAATAGCCAGTTAAGATGGCTCGGCGGCTACCAGAACTTTTCCCACAAAATGTCAACCAGGTAATCCGCCCCAGAACATAAAAACAGAGACGAAACCAGAAGTGGAAACACCTTCCAAATGTACACATAATCCTCGGTCCCCCGAAATTTATTAAATACTTTTTAATGCCATCGGTTCGGTATAGATCATGCATAGGCCAGGCATATATCTCTGTCCGCGCCCACGCAGCCGACTATCCGAGGCCTCTGGCAGAGAATCTCGTCATGGAGACGCCAGGGTGACAACCACATAAAACAACGGCGGCAGCCGGCAGCTTCATGAAGACGACGCCACATCTACTTAATAAAGCGGACAAATCAGACACAAAGTCCGTCTCCATAAAGCGATGAGTACATTGATTGACATTTAATTAAGCAAAAGCAAAAGCACACGGAAGCCGCAGCACATAGTCACCGCAACCGCGAAGGGATGCTATCGGGTATCCCCTTCCAGATGAGATCTTCACCCACTAGCCGGGTTTTAGACCCCTGCCGGGCTAGACTCAAGCCGATCGAACGGGTTTAGCGTGACGACTGTCACGGCGGTGACAAAGGCGTTGCTGGACTATCATCAAAGGAAATTTGATGCTTATCGGAAAAGTCATTTTCATCAGATTGAATGGGTAGCCCGAGGACAGTGGAAGGGAAACGAGAACCCTGGCTGGCGAGGGCTGTTCTGGACATATCAAAGCTTTTGGACTGAGGTGAGATTTGAATAAAAATGATAATAATTTTCAGTGCTAATGAAGTAAAACAAAAACAAAAGATTGCCGCAAATTTTTAACAAAAAAAATCTTTCAAAATCAAATGAAAGGGTTTTTAAAGATAAAAGGTCAATTTAAATGATTGGAAGCTGAAAACCACTGCAGCAATTAGTTTTAATTATTTAATATAAAAGGAGACTTAAAAAATGTCTCTTTTAAATCGAATTTAATCAAAGAAAAATCCAGAACTGCATACTCTATTAAATTAAGAACTCATGTGGTTTATCTAATCAAAGAAAACAAGGTGAGCAACTCAATTAGCTTTGAGCATCCTCCTATAGCGATGATTCACTGATACACTCTTGTATCGGCCCTCGGATGGCATTAGAAATTCAAATATTTTGATTTTTTTTGCCGGTCGGAGCCAGCATGCAACCACATCCACAGCCATGTCCCCTCGGGCGTTTAAAGCGGCGCAAAAATTAAAACGAAAAGAAAACGCCCGGCCAGCTTCTGCGCATGCGCGACTGTTCACACTGCTCACACCGCTGAAGCTGAAGCTGACGCGACTCCGCAGTCGCTGTCGCAGCCTCAGTCGCCGTCCCGGCCTCAGTTGGAGTGAAGTCGCGTGTGGGCAGGACAAGTTTCGCGTCCATCGTCGCCGCAAGCGTCGTGTCACTGAAATCAAATCAGCCGCGCTTAAATGCTCAGCCGAAAACTTCGGTTCGGCTTCAGTTCGAGCCGTAGAGCTCGGGGAATCGCTGGAAAACCTGCTGTCAGTTGCTGGTTTGACATGAAAAAAATCTATGACGGCGCCTACGCATCACGAGCGGCAGGAAAGAGGGAGCAGAGAGGCGGTGGGGCCGCGGCTAAGCCACTTAGGGAAATTCTTCTGCGGATTTTCATTTGCAGCTGACTTTCTTCTGGCTTTGTTTAACTATATATCCAGGCACATTATAATTGGACTGCGCTCCGAACTGCATTGATTCGGTGCAGCCTGATAAATTGGTTTCGTCATAATAGACTTTGTATGACTTCCGGCGAGGCCGCGCGAACGGTGCGTGAAAGTGTCAAGATTAAGATTGGACTCCAAACCGAGTTCAATAGTCTCCAGCGGCACTTGACGTCCTCATTTTATTGATTTCTGTATCTCTTTCGATTTGAATTTCGGCTTTGGCTCAATCTTTTTATCTTGCTGTTTTCTCAATCCGTTTTTCACTACTTATTTCCCACAGAAACAAGGCAGCAGTGGACAGTTTGAAATGTTGACCGTTCGGTGGCTGTACATGGTCCTATTTCAAAATACCGAAAGGTCTGTCAATTATATATTATTCGGGAAAAGGAGATTTTGGATATGGTAATTGCCACCTGCCAAGTTACTCAATCAGAGTTGATAAGATGATGGAAATTGTGGCTTTAAATGTAGGAGTTTGGAAACGTAATAGTTGAAGTAAGCGAAAACATCGTGTATCTAAACATTAAATACATATTTGAGACATTATTACACACTTTAAAAACGTATTTGATTAAGTATTTTCTTAGCTAATCATACATCATGAATAAATTACACAGCCACAAATAGCCAGCAGCTAGAATCTGTCCGAAATCATATTATAGTGCCATAAACTTCAATAAACAACATGCTGCTGCGTATATAGCCGCCATATAATTATATAAAATAGCATCAGGTGTTTGCGGGACCACACCAAGTGGTCTTTGAGTTGACTTACAGAATTTGCATATCAGTGCTGAATATCTAATTATAAAGAAACCAATGGCGAGGATCTTCGTTCTCCAGATGGATCTAATCAACAGGTTATAAATGATATTTTTGTGACTGGCCAGTGGATGGATTTTTGGCTCAGCTTCATTATTTTATGTTGGCGATCTTGTCAAAACGTTTGAGAATGTGTTTAATCTATCATTAGGCCAAAACCGAAAACCCATTAACTTATGTTGATTAACCATTAAACCGAAGTCGCCGTCTCCAATCGGGCTGAATCAGTTTTAACACCGCAAGTCCAAACAGCGAACAAAGGCCTCTGCTGCCTTTATTGTGACGATGAATTTGAATTGCAAATTTGAGACGAGTCAATACAAAGCATTAAAATTTGTTAGCCCGATTTCCCGCATAAGGTCGGATATATTGGCTTTGAATGGCTTTCCACTGACGATGCGCTAATTTGCTGCTGTAACAATTTTCCATTTAATTTGCATTTCTTTATGAACCCATAACTCGCTGCCAAGCGGAAATTCCAATACCAACAATAGAAATATTATTTATGTTTTAATAATGCCAGCTCTATATACGGTGAGCTCGCTGAGAAAGATATTGCCAAGTGTGAAGAGTCACTTGTGTAGGCAAGGGGTAAAAACAAATGGCTGAGCAGTCACAAAGGAAACGAAAACCTTAGTAATAAATATATCATGTAACTAAAACACAAATCAATCCGGAAATTTTATGAAAAGAATATTTATACAACAAATATTTTTAAGGAAACTCTAATAAACTTTGATTCAAGTCTCGCATTACTTGATTTTGAAAACAAATCAAAGCCCTGTTTATAACGCATTAAATTTAAAGGCCCAGAGGAAATTAAGGCCACGATTTAGACCAATACCCCTTTAAACCAAGACGCCACTGCCGTTGAGTAATATATTCAAATAATAAAATAACCGCAAGTCTGTGAGACATCTTAGAAAGGCAGTTATAAATTGTTATGGAGATCGCTGCTGTGGGCGTCTTTTAATTGAATCGCTTGGCATAGAGTAGCAGTCGAGCCCAGTAGAAACTGGCCAAGTGATGGGGAATCAAGCCAAATAAAATCAAATATATTATCCCAAAATGTATTTAACAATCCCTTTGGCTCTGGAATCCAGAGCTGTCCCCATCTCGATTTGGTCAACGGCATTCACTGACTGCCGTTTTTAAGACAAAAGTCCAGCTTTGTAGAGCAAACAATTCTTTATACCCTGACCTTATAGGATCACATAATTATAGTTCTCACAGAGGCATAAACCGCATTCGGACAATCTTTTTAAATATGTGTGGAAAGTCCGGTAATTAATAAATTATGACTCGGCTTTGGTATTTACGGCGCCAATGCAGATAAACCCAAAGATCTTCAATAGATTAATGTCGGTCGATCGGTCTGTCTCTGTGGATGCCACAGGCCGCTTTGACAGCGATATTGCGGTTGTCTTGCTGGGTGTGGCTAATTAATATGTATCGATAGTATTTGAATTACAACAACAATTAGCATGATTTATCATCAGATATAAAATGGCGGTGATATAAATTGTTATCTCCGGAGACGCATATAAAAACCATTTATACATTTATTGGCCTATCAACAAGGCTGGCGATTATCGGAGCATAAAATAGAGTTTAAAATTAAAACTTTTTAGTCAAACTGAATAAAGTGGTTTCTGTTTAATATCACAGAGTTTATGCTGTGTCGGAATTTCCTCGATTTTATATTCTGTTTAAAACAGCGCAATTAATGCGGAAATTCTTTTTCCTTTAATATTTAATTGAACTTAAGCTTCCGTATAATTACAAAAATATAAATAAAAATGCCTTGAAACGACCCGCTTCCTCAAGTACAGAACAGGAACCTCACGAACCAACCGTGACCACACTTTACACACATTTTAGGAGTCTAGGTTAACCCAGATTTTGGCCACACACAAAGGCTACGTACTATTTTCACAGCTCCTCCGCCTGGAGGTCTGGGGCTAACCTTCACACTCACCTCTTAGTCAAGGACGTTGCACGTACCACTCGCTTCTCAAGAGGTGCGCCGGCTGCTTAAGTGAATTACTGGGGGAGACTGACGTACGGCTCCTTAGGCTGTTTGCGCCACTTGCGGCTGTCAACGCGCAATTTAGAATGGAAACGACCTGAGTTATTTTTACGAGTATTTCCACACTTTCCGCCGCTTCCTGAACGCACACACACAGACACTTTTATTATATGTGCTGACCGAAAGATCAAACAAATCGCAGGCTCTTTACACTAAAAGAATCGATAACGAAACGGATGCATTAGATAATTTAAACCCTTTTTCAAAATCTCCAAGCGACAAGCATAAACCACAGTTGGAACCGGGGGGGAAATGGAGAAGTCGAAGGTGGGTTGGGTTCGGGATTGGGGATACGGATTGGGATTGGGATTGAGTGGAAAGGGGACACACGCGAAGATCTTGGGGAGCTGATTTTATGGGATCGAGGAGGCGAACACGCGACGACGCCTGATCCGATCCTCCGGCGACGGCAACTGCTCCACAACAACTGACTCTCGCCGTTCGTGCCAATAAAAATTAAAACACTTTTATGCTATTAACGACCAGAACGCAAACGCGACGCGATCGCGGACACCATGGCAGTGGATGTGGATGCTGCACTGGATGCTGCCCGAGATAGGCATGGCATGAATGGGTGCTGTCAGAAATCTTGTCAACGGTTCCGAATGATTTGAGAAACACACTTAAAAGCGGCCATAGATCACGGCCAACTAACTGCAGCGCGCATTTCCCCCCATTCAGCGTTCTGTATCCGTGAGATATCCGTGATTTATCTGCCACCTGACTACTGATCCCACTGATCACTGATTCGATCCGATCACCGACTGATCCGATCCACGTACCGTCTTGTTCAACGTGCCAACTGAAACTGAAAATGCGAAGGGAGCGATTGGCTCGAAGCGGCTGAGCGGCTGGCGTCGCAGTCGGCCAAAGCAGCGGCGAACTATGGGGCCTCTAAAAGAAAAGACTGGAAAATTACAAAATTTGATGTTTGCAAGCCATATTTTAAATATAAGAAATTGTTTAAATAATATAAATACAAAATTTTAATAAATTGAGTTATTCAAAAGATATGCAATGACCATATTTTAGGTCAAATTATCTAATTAACAAAGTAGATCATAGATTAATTTAAAAATACCTATTATTAAAATAAACATTTTTATTATTTTAAGTGGGTAAGAAATAAGTAACAGAAATATCCTTTTGGAACGGTATTTTAACATTTATAAAGTATAAGAAGTCACAAACAAACTCATGGCACCTTCTGCAAAACTATTTTTTAATTATTTATTTCTCATTTTATTTTCTCTGTTAAACTTACTTTGCTCAAAAGTTATTAATTTGGCCACGACAAGCCCCAAATAGCCCCACTGTGCGACGGAGGCAGCGACAACTTGTTGTTGCCTTGATTGCAGTTTGTTTTGTTCTCAGCTGTTGACTGGTTGCCCCCTGTTGTTGTTGTTACCTGGAGAAAAGCGACGCCGCAGCAGCAGCGCGCGTTTTGTCTTCGTTTGTGTTTCTTTTGACGCGTGAGTAAGCCGAGACGCCCACGTGCAAAATTTGCGTAAACAGCGCAGCAGTGTGGCCAGATCGATGGCAAGCTTTGGTAATTGCGGAAATGAAAAGGGGCTTGCAGAAAATTAACTATAACAAGAAAGAAAGCTAACTTTGGCCAGCCAAAGTTTGTATATCCTTGCAGGTTACAACTGAATATATCATAATGATCCGCTATTCTATGGTCTGCCAACCCAAATTAATGCCCTTTGAGTCACACAGATTGTTTTTATGAAACGAAACTTGGTTTAATTACTTTCAAAGATAAACATTTTAATGGATTTCCAGGCTTCGGACATGTTTTTTTGTACGGATATGGAGTATTTTCAATATGGTTATAATATAATCTTATATTACCATCTTCACCCCTGCGCTAATTCACGGACAATTTGCTTCTTAAAGATGATGGGAGAGTGACCCTACATATATCCACTTTATTTTGAGCCATTATGCGGAAATTCAATTCCAAAACATTCTTACATTGTAGCCCTCTTTGGGGCCATTAAATCGAATTCATGTGAACCCTTTTTTCGTTAATGCGTCCAGCCTTGTTTCCAGACCTCCTCCACAGCATCCCCGGCATCATCGTGATCCTAAAATCGGTCCGGAGACGGGGCCGGCAGACAATCTTTTGAAATGAGAGGATCGTAAATAAACGGCACGCTCTGCAGGCATTTAAAACAACCGAACCACTCGTAAAAACTAGACCCCAAAATGATATGCACATGGCACCTATTAATGGCTACTTATGCAGTACAAGTGTCCCCTATTTCGGTGGCCTCCTTCCCTTTGGCTGACACGGGACTGATGCGTAACACGACAATATCTAGTGTTTGGGGAGGAGTTGGAATTGGAGTTGGAGGAGTGGAGTGCGACACTGCCGCGACCTGTTCGTCATTATGTCGCCGGCATGTCAGCGGACAGTTTCGCTCCAGCAGCATTATGCAGATGTGCATATATCACGGGGCTCGGACACACCCGAGATGCTATCCCACATCAGCGCTGCATATTTTGCCGCTTTTCGGACAGCGGCGACCACTTGCTGAAATTTCATTATGTGCGTGATTTATAAATAAGCTCCCCAGCCACCTCCGCTCCCCCATCATCCGAAGCATCGCAGCATCCTCCACAGCATTCGCTGCTGTTCCCGGCATCTTCAGTGGATGCGAGGTAAAAACGGCCCACGCACTTTTCGATGGCGCTGCAACAGCAAAAGCAACATGAAGACAACAGCAACATCATCTCCTCTGTCCAATCCCATCGCATCCCCACCTTTCCCGCGCCGCAGCTCATTTCGTATTAATCATAAAATTGTATTATTAACATGTTTATTTTTCGGTCTTGAAGATTCGATTACACGCATTCTTCCGTCTTTTTATGTCTGCTGCCGAGTGTTTTCCCAGGGAACGTGACTTTGTTGTTCAGTGTAACGAGAGTGAGCCACTTTCTAACACTGCACTCGTCGGATAAGGGGGAAATGGGCATTTAGTTGCGTTAGGAATATTGTCATTTTATGTCTTAGCCGCTTAATTGGGTTACCTGGCTAATGACAGCGAACAGACCAGATGTCTTCCACCTGGGCTTTGTGCGAGCGTGGGTGGGATATTGGCTAGTTGGCAGTAATTGGCCAAGAGAGAGAGAGAGAGGAAAGTTGGTCAAGCTTCCTGGGAAATGGTGAAAAGGAAAAGACAATAAAGCGTATGGTAGCTTTTCGATCTGCTACTGTACTAAAAAGCATTTCTGTTTTGAATTTTTATAATAAACAAGGAAAGATCTTAAAACAACTTATATGTATTGCCAGTCAATTCACAATATCTTATCCCAGAAATAAAACTGGTTTCGTTAATATTCAATATAAATTATTCAAAACATATCTATTAAACAGTCAGTTAATCCGCACGAGTCTACAACTATAATTAACGTGCAGGGGCTAGGGCCATAAATGATTAACGCTGTCTTAACAAAACCTCCAAAGCAAATATAAACCAATATTTATATCAGGAGGAAGAGAATCATCGAGCCAAATAAGAATTCCAAATGATCGTGTTTACTATTTTCTATAATATTTTACATATATTTATTTCGATTTGGTTTAGTTTTATTTCGTTGCTATGAATAAATTATTTTAAATTAAGCAATATTTCAACTAACCGGAGTATATCTAATAGTAAGCGGTATTACGACTTAAGCGTATTTCCTAAGCAATAACTTTGTTTTCCAAACATTCGATGGCCTAAACCAAAGCTATTTGGATTCGGAATTTTGATCTGACCCGGGCGCCGCGTTGGTTGTCTTGAAAACCGTTTAATTTGTCCTTAGCTAAATGCAAATGCCAAAAGAATTTATGATGAAAATCCCAAACAAAGCTGGTTAGCAAATTAGACGCCCTTTGTTCCAAGCCGACATCTCCGGATGAACAGTAGCAGATCGCTTAATTGATCCAGTTGCTCTCGGAGCCCTATTGGCTATTGTTTACTTAACCACACTGGTCATTTCGATGGAGTCGCCACAGCTGAAAGTATACACACTTAGACTTCGCTCTCGTTGAGGTTCAGATGAGTTGACATAAAATGGAGTGCGGCTGGGAAATGGCTCTTGGAGTGCTTCACTTGTGGGTGAGATGATGCCCATGAATGTAGGTGATGTAAGCCTGCATTAACCTAAATAAACTAAGGTTTGGTCTGGATTGATCTTTAAAGCAGGTCTGCCAGGAGATAGAGTCTTTATGGCTGTTGCATAAGCAGCAGAGTTCGTAAATAAGACCGTGCCTTAATTAATCTTTAGATAATTTGATACATGAAAAATCTTTCACTATAGGGTCTGGGTTCAGCAGAACGGAATTTTAATACTGTTTGTGGTCTAGCCTATTTGGTTTTATTATAGCCTACATTTAAAAATGTTGGGAATAAAGTCTACATTAAAAAGGTCAAGTATTTTCTTATCCTTAATTCCGACTCGATCTCTTGTGACTAAAATAGACTTACAATAGACTATGTAAAGCTACCGTCCTTTACAGAAAACTAATTATTAAGAATCTCCTTTTCTCTACTTTTCAGCTCCCACTGAAAGGATGAGCATTTAGACCACAACATAAACCCCTTATTTTATGCCGACAACAGAGCGAAAATTGAAAAAGCTCACATGAGAAGCTGTAAGCTATTAAAAATTAAGCATTAAGATGAGGATGAGGATGAAGATGAGGATGAGGATGAGTATGGCAATAGCAGCGAGATAGGAAAGGAAAGGGTGTAGAGACCGAAATTACTTCTGGCAGAACCTGGGCTGCTCCTGGCACCTGATGGTGACCACACTGAGGCTGGAGTCGTCGTTGGTCTCTCCGTCGCTGGCCAGCGGCGCAATGGCCACTGTCATTGGAGACGGCGGTGGGAGGGACACCACTATGCCCACCGCTGCAGCGGATCCGTTCGAATTGGCGGAGCTCTTCAGACCCACGACATGGGCCAACTTTGTGGTGGCAGCCACGGCTGCGGCCATCACTTGGCCATGACCGTTGTTGATCAGCGAGTTGTTCGTCAGCTGCTTCTGCATGAGCTGATTGGACGAGTCCAGGCGATTCGATAGCGATGTGTGCCGGTTGTTCACGGACTGCAAAATAAAAGGGAAAGCGAATGAGTTGGGGTCTATCTAACTTTCAAATAAGGTACTGACCGGATTGTTATTGTTCATTCTGCCGCGTATGTTATAGAGGCCGTAGACCAAAGGATTCATGCAGGAGTTCGTTGAGGCGAATATCAGGAGCGCTTTGCGCACCAGCGGATTGACCTTCTCCACCGAGGGCTTGTCCAGCCAGTACCAAATGCAAATGGTGTAGTAGGGAGTCCAGCAAACTATGAATACGATTACAATCGAGATCGTCATCTTGAGGGTGCGCTTCTTGGCCCTGCTGAGCACGTCGTCGTTGGAGCGCCTGAATCGCTCTGCAATCACATCCTTAAGCACACGCTGGCTCTTCCGGTAGATCTCCAGGTATATGGCGCCGTAGCAATATATGAAGACAATCAGGGGAAAGGCATACATCCCGCACATCGAGGCGATCTGATAGAGCTTTTCGTCAAACTCACTCTTGAAAGAGTGGAATATGACGCACTGAAAGTAGCCCTTAACCACTGGATGCTCCTCCAAATGGAACAGAAAGGCCTGACAACGAGGGGGAATTGTTTTTATTATATTTAAGGTCACTTAAAAATAATGAAACTATTATTTATAGGTAATGACTTTCCACTACCCTGTAGACTCACCTGAGGAATGCTGCAGACCACAGATCCCAGCCAGGCGCAGGCCAGCATGACGCGCCCGCGGTTATAGGAACGCTGCAGAGGCTTCAGTATGGCATAGTATCTGACAGAGAGAGTAGCAAGGGGTGAGAAAGCTAGGCGGGATTGACACATTGAGCCGCCTTATCTAGCTATCAATTAGGTCCATTAGCGACACTCAACGGCGATGCGACAGTGGCTGGCGTTCACCCGGACTGGGACTCACCTGTCGAGCGATATGCAGACCATCACGTTGCTGGACAAGTACAGGCCGAAGACGCGAAAGAAGCTCATGAGGCGGCACATCAGATCGTTGGAGAGCCACTGCACCGTCCAGGCCCACACGATCTCCATTGGCATCAGGAGGAACGTCACCATTAGATCGGCGATGGCCAGATGCATTAGCATGATATCAATCCGCAAGGGACCCCGCAGCCGGCGCTTGGTCAGCAGATAGAGCACGGTGCAGTTGCCAATTGTTGAGATCACAAACAGTACGCTAAGCCGAATGGAAGACCATTTGAGGCGGTTAAAGGAGGCAAAGGTGGGAGGGCTCGGCAGATATTAGAATGGTGAGTGGGAAATTAAAGAAGTTTTCCACTCGGTGGGTGTTTGTGCGTGGGTGCCAGTTGCTCAATAAGTGGGTCAAAGAATGGCAGTTAGAAGTGGCAAACTTGATGGACGAATGGAGTAGGTGAGTTTTATATCAGTTGTAGACAATCGGAGGGATTCGAGTGAAATGTGTACATTACCTACAAGAAATGCCAAAAGCATATAATTTACTACCAAAATATATTTATTGATAGTTAAACGATTAAGTTGGCATACAATTAATTACAAACTGCAAGGGGGATTTCCAAAGATGGGTTCTTTCTAGGTTACTTAAAGTTCACGTAAAATATACATAAATAGGTTGACTTAAAAAACATGTATGCAGACTTTTTACTTTTTTATAATACAAATTTCATATACCTGTGGGCAAATATTCCTACTGGGCAAAGCTTATAACTTGAAAAAAGGAAAACAATCAAAATAAATAAAGAGAAAGTAAAACAAAAATAATAATCATTTGAAAAGCCTAAGATTTTCTAAAACAATCTCTACGCTCTGAATAACTGTGGGATTCACTCAGAATCGATCAAGTGAATCTCTGGCATTCCTAAAAAGTGAACCCTAGGGTGAACTGTAACGTTCAAATTCCAAGCAAAAATGATTGAATCTCAGACAGATAGCCAGACAGAGAGCAGAGAAGGATGAGCCAGAGATGCTGAGTCCAGCATGATTTATACCTGTTCACAAAACGAAAACGAGCGGCCTTATTCAGAATCAAGCAGCGACACCCACACCGGCACATAAATTGATAAAGCTTAGACCGGGAAAAGGTTACAGATAGTAAAAGCCAAAGCTTATCAATATGACTAGAAAATATGAATAAAATGGAAATGAAATCGTGGGAGGTGATCTGGACTCTGATTAGGTTATGAAGCGGATGGGTGTTTTCGACTGGCGTTTCACTCACCTGTATACTGTGATGGACAAGCGGTGTCCGTCGTTGAATACCATATCCTCGGAATAGTGCATGGTCCCATTCGTGCTGTTAATGTTGGACCAATCACTGAGAATGCGATGATCGTATTCCTGAACTTTGCTTTCCTCGGCCATTACTTAAATCGAAATAATAGATCCAACCACTGTTTCTGACAGATTTCTTTTTAGTTGGTTAGCTGACACAGATTCTTTGATTTTGGTCCAGGGCGAACAATTTTACTCTAAATGGATAATTTTTATAATATGCTTTTAAAATTATAGTTTACATTTTGATAGGATTCTAGCAATATCACAATTTATAAAAAGAACTCTTTATAAATCATTTTGTTATATTATTTGTTCTATCTTTTCTGAATTATATGTCGGTTTCCCTTGTTCATTTGATTTAGATATGCTTTTGGGCTTTTAATATTTATACCCTTGCAGGGTATTATAATTTTAGTCAAAAGCTTGAAACGCAACGAACGAGTCGTTTCCGACCCCATAAATCATATATATTCTTGATCAGCATCAACAGGCGAATTTT